>JAWNGG020000433.1:0-89182 GCA_036937485.2 Tetragonisca angustula
TCGTTTCGAAAGTTGTGAGAAGGAAAAATCGACAGAATGCTGGCCAATGCAGTTGGAAACTCGAAGCCGCGTGCGTGCCGCGAGGGCTCGTTTAACACGCGCGTGCCACGCTAACGCGCGCAATTCGCATTACAGCGATTAACCATGCCGCTTTATTGAGCCGTGTCGCGAAGTGTCGCCGGCGAGAAAATTGAATCGTCGCCACCCGCGCGCTCGTCGTCGATCGATAGGCTTTGAAATCGGCCGCGTGTGCCGCGCGTTACGTCGCCGCCCCGAAATTGGATCTCTGTTGTCGAACATGCTCCGAGCGAGTTGTTCGCGCCGGGCTGCCAGGCATATTGCGTTTTGCCAGCGAAAGGAAGCGGCCCGCCTGCTTCGTCGTTGTTTGCACGGCCGCAGAGGAACCCCCAATGAAATTTTCGAACTATTCGATTCGACGCCCCTGGCCAATCGCCACCCTCTCTTTGTTATCCTTTCCTTCTTTTTTTTTCCTTTTTATCCCCTCGCTCCTACTCCTCGTCCATTCCCCTCTTTTTCGCCCTTTTTGTTTTCAATTTCACTGCGATATGGCTGTGAGTTTTAAACAAAAATGTAGTTCGAAAGCCAGACACGCTCTTTGGACGAATAAATTAGTTGCTCGGTGTGGCAAATTTTTGCAGATTTTTATTCATTCGTACTTTTATATATATATATTTTAGAGAAGGCAGTTGCTTTGGTAGATACTTTTAGTTGTGTTTAGTAAGCTTGTAACTCTAAGATTCTGCACTCGTTGTGATAAATTTTTGCAGACGCAGGGAAAGCAGTTGCTTAGGTTTCACTTTTTTTTTTTTTCTAGTCGTGTTGAAACAGACATAAACGAACTTGTAATCGTAAGATTTTATACTCGTTGTGACAAATTTTATTAATTTCTTTTTTTAATTTAATTTACAGATGCTCTGTTAATTCCTACTTTTATATATATATAATATTTAAATTTATATTTAATATTTAATATTTTACATATTACATATATATAAATATTTTTTTTAAAAAAGACAGTTGTTTTGCTTTCACTTTTAGTCGTGTTTAGAAAGTGTGTAACTGCAAGATTCTACACTCGTAGTGACAAATATTTCGCAGATGCTCTATTCATTCGTACTTTTTTCCTTTTCTTTAGAAAAAGAAATCGCTTAGATTTTACTCATTCGTTTAGAAAAATACGAACTGTAAGATTCTCCAATCGAATAGTGAAAACCCGCTCGTTTCGTATTCTCCGCCCGTGTTATCATGGAATGATACTCGATTTTCTAGCGAGAGTGACTCGTGTTTTAATTCTCTCGCGTTTATGGAGCGGAAGATCGTTTCTAATGAATTTCAATGAATTGGATGGCACTCGAACATTAATCAAGTTGGATGGCTTAGTTTATACTATCTTTGCAGTTGACCTCTCCTGATCCTTTAACCCTGACCAATTATATAGTTCATTAAACCGTCCTTGGAACCACGAACTGTGTACTGCAACTGTCCGGTGGAAAAGGATACGTAGATGTTTTTTTATGATATTTGTAACAAAATTATCTTTTTTACCCAAATAATTTGCATACAAAAGATATTTTTCGTATATCACGTAAGTAGGGGATGGTGTCTGTCGAGGAGGATCTCCGTTATAAATTATCATTCGTACAACGATTCGGTATATAATATGTTTTTGATGACATGATGATATGTGGCAAAGAATTTTCTCTTTACTATATTTGATAATATTTGATCCATCAAAGCTGTCAGAAACGAGCAGTTTATCATTTTTATACATGTAAAACAGTGTATGTTTGGAGATTCAAACGATCTTTCGTGAAATATCAGGGGTATTTACAAGTCATGTCATTTCTTATTTCAAATTTAATAAACATTAAATTGTCACCTAGTGACAATAATTTAACTTATCATAACACAAATATATTGACATTCAGTGTCTTTATCGTTAAACTATATTATAGATTAAAACTGTATTAACTCTTGAATGGAATAAAATTTTTCGTCAAACAACGATACGTTTTTATATAATTAAAATATATAAACGAAATATATGAAATAATAATAATGATATTAAATAATATTTAATATATAGTAATAAAACATTAAACGTTACGTTTGATATACAAAGCTTTTTTTCTTCGCTTCAATGTCTCTGACGGAAATTTTATGTTTTAGCCGCCGCTGGTTCTAGCGTCAAAATCAACAAAAAAAAAAAAAAAAAAAAAAAAAAAAATGAGACTCTCTATCCCTAAATTGTCATTCGCAGAAGGTCCATTAATTTACTCCAGAATTTTCTCGGTAATGCGTACCGCCGAAATATCGAAATATCGAATGATACATGGCGTGGAGAAAAAAAAGGAAAGCATCTCTTCTGGCCATAAGTCATTCCGTTTTCACCGCAATATCGTCTAGCTTGGGCCGTCTGGTCTCGAGTATTCCACGCACGTACGTTATAACATCCGGTCGATTCTCACAAAATAGACGCCGCGCCCCGTTTACCTTGGCATCGGTGACACTACCCACCGAAAGGATGTTTAACAAGTTTCGAGTAGCTGCTACACCGCGCGCAGTGCGTGCAATAACTTATTCTATTAAGATCCAGACTGTCTTTGTGGCTAGTCGCGAGCGAAAAGTTGTTTTATTAATGCCGTCTGAATAATGCATCGCTCTCTGATCGAGTTCCTCGTCCCCGTGGATACATTTCCCGCAGCGCGCAATAATAGTCAGGAAATCGGATGGAATTTTGAAAGAACGCGAGTTCCTTTCGACAATAAAGAATGAAGAAAAAAGAAAGAACAAAAGAATTCGAAGGTGTGACTGACGTTGCATGAGTGACAGTCTTTTGTCTATAGTTATGAAGTCTATGGTATAAATGTGATATGTGTGTCCTATCCAGTGTAAATGACGTTTCGAAGAATGTCCCAGAGAGTCAATTGTGTACAGAAGAGTCAGAGAGTTAGAACCGATAGGTTTCGAGACAGAGAGAACTGATTTATCATTTCACTATAATATTTTGTGTTTACTGCGTTATTATCTTTTTTTGTGTAAATGTATTTTGCGCTCTTCGTTAAGAGACAAAGATATTGTAGGAATCCCGACTTGGGATCCCAATTTGCAGGAATTTGGATAAAAAATGATTGTTTATTTAAAGTTAAAAAATAAGAAATTTTGTTTACTAGTGATTTAAAATGATTTTACACTGTTTCCTTGATTGCTAAGCTCGCCAGACTCGCAACTCTCAACTCACTGCCCTCTCGAAACTCACTGCCTTCTTCCTCGTCTGCACAAAGATTCGTCATTCACACGCACATACACACAAACGCATCCATACCCTTAATATCTTAAATGCTAGCCATAAACATTCCCAAGTCCCAGGCCTAACTTTCTCTACAGTACAGCCACTTGGGGCATCTGGTTACAATTGTCGGGCACTGGAGAAAGTTCCCTTTCCCAGAATTTGTCCATCTCACAATATTATTATCCCATTCTACTTACAGAAGGGTCTCGCGTGCGATTAGCAGACTCGCCGCATGTATACCAGCAAGTTACATAGTTCCTGACTGGCGTCAGAACGCGGTTTCACGCGCGAGCGACGAGTTGGAAGAGTACGGAAGAACACACAGTGGTTGCACGACGGTGTGTGTATATTGCGCGCGTGTGTATCGACAAGATGATCCCGGAATTTCCCAGTGGCGCGTGTTCAGCACGATCTGAACAGCCTGGGAAGGAACCAGATTGACTGGGGTCGCGCGTAAATCCAACCCGTTATCGAGCTACTCAAGTATTTCCGCGCGAGATTTATCAGCGGCGCCCGAATCACGGATCAGGCTTGTCGATTGAAAGGAACGCCGATACGTTGTCAGATAGAGTGAGAATTGCTTGGATCTGGATACAGACCGTTGGGTGGGGGAGGGGGTGGGAGGGGTTGCATCGAATCTTTCGTCGACGTTTGCCGCGCGTTGACAAACATTTCTCACGTTTGCATTTCCCTTATTAATACTGTATTATCATTTATCCATTGCAAATATTAAATTTATTGGATTCCGTGTAATGGAGTCAACACGCTTACAATTTCGAAGAGTTTATTCCTTGTTACAATCGTGGTCGTGTATGATATAGAATGTTTAATGCTCTTGAATATGATTTAGAATGTTTTATGCTAAGCTATTCTATTGAATGCTGTGCTATGTTATGCTATGCTATGCTATGCTATTCTGTCGAATGTCTCTAAAGCATGTCCTTATATATATTTGGTTATCATCGTCAAGGAGAGAAAGCATAGATGACCAAGTATTGGATCTTGCCCTTATGACTAACTATTCACAGTTCACTTTTATGTGGGCTGTTGTTAGCTCGTTGTCAGTATTTGCATAGATTCAATATTGTCTGGATTGGTCATCCAGCAACAGAATGATACAGAATGCTCAATGCTCTTGAATATGATGCAGAATGATTTATGCTCTCGAATGTCTCTAAAGCATGTCCTTATATATATTTGGTTATCATCGTCAAATGGAAGGGGAGAAAGCATAGATGACCAAGTATTGGATCTTGCCCTCATGACTAACTATTCACAGTTCACTTTTATGTGGGCTGTTGCTAGCTCGTTGTCAGTATTTGCATAGATTCAATATTGTCTGGATTGGTCATCCAGCAACAGAATGATACAGAATGCTCAATGCTCTTGAATATGATGCAGAATGATTTATGCTCTCGAATGTCTCTAAAGTATGTCCTTATATATATTTGGTTATCATCGTCAAATGGAAGGCATAGATGACCAAGTATTGGATCTTGCCCTCATGACTAACTATTCACAGTTCACTTTTATGTGGGCTGTTGCTAGCTCGTTGTCAGTATTTGCATAGATTCAATATTGTCTGGATTGGTCATCCAGCAACAGAATGATACAGAATGCTCAATGCTCTTGAATATGATGCAGAATGATTTATGCTCTCGAATGTCTCTAAAGCATGTCCTTATATATATTTGGTTATCATCGTCAAATAGAAGGGGAGAAAGCATAGATGACCAAGTATTGGATCTTGCCCTCATGACTAACTTATTCACAGTCCACTTTTATGTGGGCTGTTGCTAGCTCGTTGTCAGTATTTGCATAGATTTAATATTGTCTGGATTGGTCATCCAGCAACAGAATGATGTAGAATGCTCAATGCTCTTGAATATGATGCAGAATGATTTATGCTTTCGAATGTCTCTAAAGCATGTCCTTATATATATTTGGTTATCATCGTCAAATGGAAGGGGAGAAAGCATAGATGACCAAGTATTGGATCTTGCCCTTATGACTAACTTATTCACAGTCCACTTTTATGTGGATTGTTGCTAGCTCGTTGTCAGTATTTGCACAGATTCAATATTGTCCGGGTTGTTCATCCAACAAATTTGAATTGTTTCGAATTCACCTGTTCTACTGAAAAGTTATCGATGGTGAACGTGATCGATTGACGTGGCGTTCACCGACTGATCGAAATTTTCGCACACGTCGTCCCGATATAATTACGCTTCCGTTAAGGAACTCTGGGAAAGCGAAATGTATCTGCGCTTGTCCCGTGAAGTAAATTGCACCGTCGGGGCATTCCCAGGGCGGGGATTTATGTCTGGTTGCGTCGTTACGCGCGAAGTGATTGGAACGTTTCTGCGACTCCGCTGTCAATTGCATTACCGTCTTTCTCCCCTCTCCCATGAAATTGCCTTCTTTTTTACGATTGTGAGTCGCGCGTGTCTTTTTCTCTTTGCAACAGAATAAATATCTCATGTGCAAGTTTGCGAATAACCGCGCGTGTCTCCGTTAGTTTTAGAAATCGAAAGGAGACTAGAGCTTCTTCTCTTGCCCTTCTTGTGGAACGATTGATACACTTTACCTTCGTCGTGCAAGAAAGTGTATCGACTCGACTTTTTCGCCCCTCCGGCTCTTTATAGATCACCGATGGTGTTCATTACGCGCGAGAAATCCGAACGAGCGAAGCAAGAAACCTCGGAGAGCTCGTTTTCCACCCATCGTTTTCTGGGCGATTGCCGATTCCCAAAAACCTGCAAGGATCTCGAGCCAAGCGCCCGACTGTGCTACGAACGTTACACCGATTGCATTCAATTTCGCCAGTAAGTTCGCCTCTTTTTCCGCTCGACGAAGGAAGAGACGAGCAAAATCGCTCCGCGAACGCGTCGCCTTCATTTTCCACCTCGTCCCCCTTTCTTCTCTCCACCATTGTTCCAGAATTGTTCCAACGCGATTGCCATCAATCGTCTTTTAATTCCGAAATCGTCGTCGTCGTCGTCGTCGTCGTCGTTCGAGTCGTTCGTCGAATCGAAACTCGTTTGCCCGCCGGATTTGGGCTGCGCGAGATCTCGCGCAATCGCGACTGGCGATCGATGAGCGGAATACGTTTTCAACAGCACACTTCGTGGAACACGTAACGCAGCCGGCGACAACGATATGACGCGCGTTTATGACGGCCCGCCGGTAACATGTGGCACTGTTTGACTGATGCCCGCAAATCGCTATTTCGGTGCATCAGATACACGTGCTCCGGCGGAATAGCCGGCGATTACGAGTGGTCCCGATCGACACGATTCTCCTTCGTTTGCACGGCGAGATAGTTGGCCGATCGATGGGTCTTCGAATCATTTTCACCGTCCCACGAGATCTACCATCTACTGGTACACGCAATTTCTTTCTGACTTTCAATTGCTTTGTAATCGTTTCTGTAATCGATCGCCGAATAATAATCGTAGTCGTTAATCAATTAACTGTTGAAATAAATCTCTCGGTAATCTCTCAGGATTGATTTCGTAATTTCTAATCGTTAATCTGTAATTTTACATGGCAATCAAGATGATTGATCTGTACTTGATTACGATTTCTTCAAATTGCTGTAACACGTTGTAGCATGTCTATCGTACGGGATTGTGCTAAATGTTATTATCATTAATTAGTAAGTTATTATTATTAATAAATAGCAGATCAGGACTAGAGAGAATATTTGGAATAATTCGTCAAAATTCTTACAATTTTCTGATATACTTTTCGAATAAAAATCAGTGCGTATCGTTACGACGAACAACAAAATTTTGATCATTCGAAAAATTTATCGTTCTAGCTTGTCTTAATATAGATGAGACTTTCCAAATTAATAAAAAATTTTTTAAACACGTTGTAATAAAATTGTAGAATTGCAAATAATAAATTTCTACAAAATATACACAGTAATACTACCGACACAATCATAATCAAAAGTACAGTTATTCTATGATTAATGATTTTGATTACTTTCTTTGTCCAGCGATTACTGTTTGATAACGATTGACATTCTGATTCCACGTTAATTATAATTGTTATGTCATTAATCATAAGTTACGCTTCGCCCATTTTTGCCGATGGAATAATTTTGCAATCGTAACATGAAGTTCTTTGGAACGTGAGAATTTGTCAGAGAATTTGAAATTTAGATCAGCCTCTTCTCCAACGTTGCGTCCGACCAATGACGTTAGATTCGTTCGATGTGAATTTTTAATTGCACGATTTTTAAAGGGTGGCCGAAAGTTGTTCTAAGCTAGTGAAACGCGGTTTCGAGAGGCTTCATGAATATTTTAAACAAACGAAAATTGAATATCCCCGCTCTCCCGGTGGTCACTATCATCCCTCGGATGGTTCAACTTCTGAACGATCATTAATTATGGAATCGTTAAATAATTCATGAAAAGTAACAGTTATGAAGTTCGAAAGACTTTTCATCAGTTTGGAGTTACCTCTTTGTTATTTATATTTTCAGCCAACTTTCTCGCACGAAAAGACCAAAGTTATTCGGCACGAACTCGTTTTAAAGCGAACGTTCTGTTAATAAAATTGGACTTTTAACTTAATTTTAAACGCGTTTCGTTTAAAATTGTCACTTTTTAAACGAACCGCGAGAAGATACAACTCGTTTGAGTTCAATAATTTTTCTCCAGGCCGTCAGGTATCCCGATGCAGATTCTAAGCGACCGTATGCCTGAGTGAATGCGATCGATTAGACGTTCCTAAACTCGTGATAATTCTACTGTCGCAAGCAGACGCTAAGCTGTACTTTTTTCGGTATTTTGTATATAAAGATTAAATATCGAGATTAAACGCAAAGTAATAAAATTTTTAAAATTCAATAACAACGCTGGTTTAAATTAAACAAGGTAATGAATACAAATTAATAACCAACATACTCGGTCACCATTCGAGTAAATTTTTTTTTTTTACAACTTGAAAAGAAGGAAAAAGAACGCGCCGACTAACAGAAAATCAAAATAACGACAGTTCCATCTCTGGCGTTGTATCTCTCGAGCAACGTCGTCGCATCTTTCGAATCGTCAAATCGTATTGCTGTAATAAACCACTGTTCCTGAAATGGATTAATAAAATTCCTGCAACGGGTATGAGCGTATCGCAGGAAGGGATGAAGGGAAATATGAGTGTAACACGTGTCGGAACGCAACCCGAATGTAATGGGCTCGATCCGGAAATTCATTCCCCTGGAATCGTAAGAATTTTCGAATGGCGGCGAGTTGTTCGAATCGCGTAACTCGTAAACACTCCACCGTGGATTCCTACGGGGAATTAAGTTACACACGAAGGCCAGGCACGGATTGTGTTCGAAATAACGCGCGCGAGGTTAATTGCGACTCGCTGGTAACCACCGAGCAAGATTGTAAGACGCGATACCAGCGATAATTACGCTCCTCGTTATATCTCTCGGCTTCGTAATTGAATTCGCGATACCGCGTCCTCCTTGCCATTCTCCTCCAAGATCGATTTTACTTTCGTCTTCCACCTTTAATTTCTCCGATGCGAACGCGTCGAACGTGTGTAAGTTTGGAAACCGATCGAAAACATAAGCGCGAATAAACGCGTGAGAGAGAGAGAGAGAGAGAGAGAGAGAGCTTATCGGTTGTCAAAGTTGTCTCGCGTCTCAAGTTCTCGAATTTGTCGCGCCGTTTAAGATCCTCGACTTCCAAATCCCCTCCGCCTGCCACCCGAACAAAGTGACCAAAGAGACGAAGAGGAAGAGAAGCAAAGATATGACGGTTGGACGAGAATCGATTTATCTTTCTATCCATTTGCCAACACCTTCCATACTTACGGCGAGATGGAGAATGCTTTTCGGGCTCTTATTCAACGGGACGTACACGGGTCCCGCGGATTTTATTACGATCGCCATCGCTCGGTATCGATCGCCGATCCTCTGTTCGACACGGATCGGTTCGCTTCCTCCCCACGATTTCTCTCGTCCCTTTTCTCCCTTTCTCCGCCTCCTTTTTCCCCGTCCGCTGATGGATCCTCGTAGAATTCGTGTCGACTCTGATCGGGCTGCTCTCCTGCCGGCTGTACTTTAATGCATTAAAAATGAGGGGGGTCCGTTGGCTTAACGACCGGGTGGAGACGTCGACGGAGAAAACCCGGGCGAGAAGGAACAGAAAACGGTTGACGGCCATCGCAATTTACGCCTCGCGATTCCACGCTTCTGCTCGCTCCTTCGAGATCCTATCGTCTGCGTCTACGCACGCAATCGCGCCAAGTGGATTCTTTTTTTCGAAAAGCGAAGAACTCCCTCTGCTTCTTTCGTTCTTTTCTCTCGGAACGAATGGGACTTGGTTGGTCTCTCGATTGAAAATTATCGGACAAGAGGGAAGGGGGAACGAGGACGAAGAAGAGAAAGCGAAACGGGACGCCCGGCTCGCGCGGTTTACAACAAAGCGTAATTCACGCGTACCACCACGCTGTCCGCCGCGTGAAAACCTCTCGCGTTACAATTAATTTCTTTTGACCTCTTTCCCGGGGCCGTCCATCGCGCGCGAGAGGCGGGGCTGTAAATTGCCGCGATTACGTTGCATATTTGATAAATAATAACCGGCCTTTTTACTTTCTCTCTCTCTCTCTCTCTGTGAATATATTCGCGCCGCGAAGAACCGCGCAAAGCTTAATCGTGAATATATTACAAGTTAGTTCTCCGGCGGCGCGACAAAACGGGGAACGACAGCATCGCCGCGGATTAATTAAAGGGAATGCGGAATGCGGGAATTTTATTACACGAGACGTTTTTTTCTCCACTCACTCGCGGCGAGCTTTCGCTTTCCCGAGTTTCACCTGCGAATTTGCTGACAATTTCCCATCGGCTTTGTTTTCGTAATGCACGAGCGATTTTCGATATGTTTCCCTCCCCTCCCCCACCGCCACCCCTCTCTTTCTCTGTCTTTTATTTTGCGTTTGTTCGATCCGCGAGCATTTTTTGTTTTTGTTTTTTTTTTGTTCTAGCAGCCCGTATCGGTGGGAATTTTTCCTGTCGCGCGGCGCCCGGCACCGACGCATATCGTTAAATATTTGCTTTTCATTTATTGAGCGAATTAACGCGACTGCGTGCGTCGAAATCAGCAAACAGCGCCTCGTGTTCATCCGTATTTACAGAACATGCGCAAATGTTTAGATATAATAACGATTTATTAATTCCACTCGTGCAAAGCGATTCTTTTCTCCCGACTAGTTCTCGTGGCTGACGTTGACGTACCCTACTTACTTGCCGTAATTTTTCTCTGTTTCTTTCTTTTATCGTTATTGTATATATATATATTTTTTTTTTCAAATTGCACGCGTCCGATAGGTCAAATGATTAGGATGATTGCATCGCAGATAAACCGCCAGCGTCACGACACCTCTACGAATCACGATCGCGCATCTATCCATTTTACCCAGTGTCCTTGCTCTCAGGTTTCCTCAGCCGCTTGTTTCAACGACGACATATCGCCCTGGTACACGTCACGCTAATGAACCCAGAGTACAGTGGTGCACAAAAGATACTGGTGCGCCAACGTGGTATCCGTTGTACAACTACGAAAATTTAATGAAACGTAGGATCCGTGGAAAAAAATGGAAAAAAATATTTTTTAAAAGCAAGATGCCAATATCTTTCAATCGTGCCAATTAATGTTTAACCCTTTGGGTACCGATTTGTTTTGAAAAAATTTCTGCACATGCAACTGATTTAATTTGTTCACCGAAATGTTGGAATTGTTCCTTCTGTTGCAACTGACACTAACTATTCTCAAATAAACAAAGAATGTACATGTTAAATATTGTCTCAATTCGAATGATGAGTTAGACTCGTCATTTTGCACCTGGGCTGTCAAATGCACACCAGAGGTTAATGAAAATATGAATCTCACTGTGACGAGAATGCGCCAAGAGACATAAAATCGTCTCGTTATCTTGTCCTGATCCTTCCCTCAAGTATAAGTTGTCGTAGCGATCCTTTATATAAGCGAGATGTTCGCCGGTTAAAATGGAACAACCTCGGCTGCCTTGACTGCAAAACGACAGGTTTTTGGTGGAAAAGGCAGGACGCGAGTACCCGTTCAATTTGCGCTTGACAAAGACCCAACCTTTCTTCCTATCTTCCCTTACAGCCGGTCGCGACTCGGTCACGTTCACGTGTGTGAAAAAGCAACGGCTCTCCTCTTAATTCTCGTCCCTTCGTCACTTAGGCCCTCATCCGGAGAAAATAGAGGACGTGAAAGGTCACGGATTACCCAACTGTCGCGCATAATTTGATTATATCACGCTTCTTCGACTTTCCGATATACGACGATCGCTTGATCGGTTGAATTCGACGATTTTATCGCTGGCGAGAGAGAGAGAGAGAGAGAGAGAGAATAAATTACGAATCTTTTTAGATTTATTACTTTACTATACGTACGATTGAATTGACATCTTTAATTCGTGTAATAACAATGATTTGCTTTCATAATTTTAATATTTCAAGAAATCTGTTTTTATAATAAAGAATAATATAGTATAAAACTAACAGCAATGATGGAAACAACTAAACTTGTGTTATATGAATTTTAAAAAATTCCGCTCTTTCAGGAAATGATAATAAGTTTCTTTTGTACTTTAACCTTAATATTTCAAGAAATTTACTTTTCTAATTTCTAAAATTCCTAAAATCATTTAGAGATTCGAAATTTTAAACGAATTAAAGTAAATTGAATGTTTCCAATTCGAAAGAATAAATTAAATCTTAACAGTTTAAGAAACGTATTTTTCTCATTTCTAAAATTTCACTTGGGAGATTCGAATTTCCAAACAAATCAAAGTAAATTGAATACTTCCAAATCGAAAGAGTAAATTAAATTTTAACATTTTACGAAACTTGTTTCTCCAAATAATATCTAAAATTTCTAACATCGCTTGGAGATTCGAATTTCCAAACAAATTAAAATAAATTGAATACTTCCAAATCGAAAGAGTAAATTAAATTTTAACATTTTAGGAAACTTGTTTCTCCAAATAATATCTAAAATTTCTAACATCGCTTGGAGTTTCGAATTTCCAAACAAATCAGTGTAAATTGAATATTTCCAAATGAATGAAAATTTTTGAAAGTTCGCAGTCGTTCAAGCGAGGAATAAGAAAGACGCTCCGTCGAGGAATGAAATTAAAACCACCGGCGGCTTTTCACTTCGAGACGAGGAAATAGCTTGACGAGATGTATCACGGACGAATTGACGTTCTTAGTGCCAGGCGATTCTTTAAGCGCGAGCGCTCCAGGAGACAAAGGGCAATAGTCGGGGAATGCGGATGGTCAAAAGGTTGAGATAAGACGCAGGAACGTGTAACGCGACTGGCGCATGCAATTAAGGACGAGACAAAAGGGCCAGCTCCCTCCCCAACCCCTTTTCTTCCGCGCATGAAAACACTACCCCACCGTTCCTCTTATTTCCTCTTCCTTTATCCGCGTCCCGCCTCGTTGTCCACGCGATATACATACAGGTCTTCTCCTTCGAGGAGAAATTTCGCCATGCATTTCGCCGTAATTAACTCTCCACTTAATCCTTTGTGCTCTTCCAGGTAGCGGTGTGAAATGGAATTCTTCCCCTTTTTTTCCCCCTTTCCTCCCTCTCTCGTTCGTTTGTTTCACGGCACACACCTTCCTGCCGGAAGTTCGTTCCTGAATTTCAATTCGACCCATCATCACATCGCCGTGATGTGAGAATAAGCTTTTCAGCAAGCTCGAACACATACAAATCTCGCATTAAACTTGCAACAGTGCTCGGTCTCCGAAGATGTTCAAATTCGTTTCTACGTTCGATTAATATCGCGCGATTAATTCCCTCGATCGGCGATATCAGTTGCATAATCTATGGAGTATACGCGAGCAACATGCGCGAAACCCCCCGGTGTGAATTTATAGGAGGATATTACCGAGGCATTATAAATTAATAGCGGTGACAAAACTATTTGTACGGGTTGATTAATGCCGCGATTCGTAATGTACGCAGATAACGACGGTCTCGCGCGGCGGAATCGATTGCCGCGTTCTGTTTAAAACAATTGTCGCGAGAGGGTTGTGTGTATTCGTAGACTCGGGATGCGAGGGAAGGGAGAAGATTGAATTTCGATGCGAAACCACCTCTACGGGGGTGAGATTTTCTAACGACGACGAGCGAACATGCTTGAGGGGCCATTAAAAAATTACGAATACTTTGGAGGGCTAGCAAAGAAAAAGTAACGTATTTGATTGACACGAGCTTTTGTGGTTTATTTTAACAGATTATGAACTATAAAGAGCAACATCTTATTTAACTTTTTAACGGCATCGTTTTACGTAACATTTTTTTTTTTACATTGCCTGTCGACGTGCATGATTCCAGCCAAACAGGATTAGTTGCAACAAAAGGGCAGGAAAAGTTCAAAAGTAAACGATATTCTCTAGAAATTGACGATCCAACATTTTCATTTTTGTGAAAATTATGAAAATAGCAGCTATTTGTTTTTGGTGTGTCGTTTTCTACGTTTTTTATTTATATTTTACGAAATTGTTAAAATTTATAAAATGTTCGATCGTCAATCTCTAGTAAATGTTACATTAAAGATACGTACCACGTTTCAGAGTAAGGTTGTTTAGATACCGAGATATCTTGCACACCGTTTCTAAAAACCTAGTTTCGAGAAAAGCGCGTTTAAAGTTTCAAAATGTAATTTTTCATATTTCATATATATATATATATACTTTACTTACTTTTTTTACCCATATATATCGCGGCTTATAGTTCTTACAATTCACAACTAAATTGAATCCAAGTCTCCTAATATTCGATTCAGCAAAAGTAATATCACAAGATATTACACTTCAAGTTGTAAACAGCGATACAAATTCAATTATTCTATATCCGCGGATTCATTATTACACCAGAAAATAAGTCGTTTTATAAGTCAGGACCTTTTGCATCTTATTTCTAACACTTCAAGCTACAATTTAAAACAAAAGAAAAAAGAAAAGAAAAAAAGAATCGATTTTTTGAAAATTTCAAACTGTTCTGACCCCTTAATGAAGTTACATCTCGTTAAACAATTACGCGACCATGCAAAACGTGTCACGCGAAAGCCACTGGCACGAGTTTCAATCTTTAATCAGTCGCGTCGAGTCAACGTTTCGGCCGGTTGTTATTTCATCGTAGTACACACGACGCGTCACACGTGCGAAACTCGTATCGCTTCCTTCTGTCTCGCTAATTCCTGCGGCACGTGTCGCCAATTATCATATTTATAAAACTCTGCTCTGTTCCATATTCAGTGGGGCGGTGGATTTTGCTGCGAGCCCCGGCGAAACGCGATTAACTTTCAACCCGGATTCTCTCTCTTCGCTCTCTCGCGCCGCGTTTCATTTAATTGCGAGATTCGTCGAATCCAAACTGTTTTCCTGAATGTCACGAGACCTTAAAAGAGAGAAGGGGATGGAAAGATAGGAAATAGAAGAAAAGAAGAACAGAAGAAAATTTTAATCCTGAAACGCGACGTTTACGTGCGAGGGAAACCCCCTTGTTTGATTCTATCAGGTTTCCCTACGAGAAAAAGGAAAAAGAGAGTTCCAAAGGTGGTTTCGCTCCTTTGAAGGTTGAGATTCCCCTCACATCTGTCTATCTAAATTTAAAACGATCTTAACGAGACCGGCGAAGAGAAGCCGGTGCAAGGCGCCGCTTCTTGCCTCGCCCTGATATTTCGTTACAGGGGGAAAATAACGGTTCACGGTTTCACCTGGTGATTCGTCTGGAAATCCCTCCCCACTGTGTACGTAAAAGGGGGCGTCGTTCTTCCGGTAAACGGGAAATCTCGTCAACGTAATTTCCATTCCGGCGTGTTGTGTGCAATTTACAACGCGGCGCCTGATCCCCCGAGCTATTTAAATTGGATTGTCCGCGGTATGTTGGCGAACGTGGATTATACCCGAGATTAATTCGCGGAAATACACTTAAGTGTGTGTCGTTACGCGATCAACGACATTGCACGTAATTGAATATCCCGCGTGGAATTCGACGTAAATGCGCGTCTTTGCGGGCCGAACAAATGACACGGAACATTGACGTAACGCGGGCGATTGTGCAACTCGGTGCAGGCAGCTACGTCAGTGTTTTTATTCGCGGAATAACATTGAAACTGAAGTGCAACAGCGTGAGATGCAACGAAGAATTTTTGTTTAAAGATAACAGACACAAGTAGCATAGTTCTGTTACAGTTCAGACACGATAAATGAGAATACAAAACCAGGCTCTATATATTCTACAGAGTGTGAAATACGTTGTGCACGAGGATACATCTCTAGATCTAGAACGTATAAATTAACCTTCTGCGCTGGAATGACGTGTCACTCACGTCAGAGAATTTTTTGTTCCAAAATTGCAATATCTTCTCAGTTTTAAGTATATTTAAGTATAATTGAAGCAAAACAAATAATAAATTTATTTTACTTCTCAATAATTTCTATCTCATGACATCGGCGAGTTCAAGAGAAAAAGAAAGCGAATTATTGTATACGGTTTGGTCATTCGTTGTGGTCCGCAATCAGTTGCCAGGGCAAGTGGTTAAAATAATAGAAAACGAATGGAGAAAGTTATGAATGAGACACATCCGTGTCGGTGGTCAGACACCAAGACCGAGCATATCACGCTGATGTTGTGTAAAATTGAAATATATAAGATGAAAAATGAAATAATTGGTGACACAGTGGTATAGTCGTGTCATGGGTCAGACGTCCATCGCTCAAAGCAAACATCTGTTGATAAACGAACTCAAATGTCGACTCGTGTGACTCAGTTTCCCGTCATGTATCTCCATCGTGATTTTTACGAACTCTAATATATACAAAGTTGACTGAAACTGGCGTGGAAATCCCAAATGTGGAAACCCGATGGCCGCGCGAGGTCAGGTATACAATGCATCTCGCTTTATTTAAATTTCGAGTTTAGACGTTTGTTTATCCGCGTTTTAGCTCCCTCTTCGATTAATCTACGACTCTGAGCAGACGAGATTTGAAAAGTTGCCACGCTACAAAGGCCCACTCGTTGCTCACAGCAACGCCCACACCGAAGTTTTCGATACACGTGCATCGTAAGTTCCAATCGACGCAGGACCGTCGAAGAAAACAAACGAAACTTCGTTCTCGCGAGCAACGAAATGGCGCGGCATCCGCGGATACCGAAGTTTCGCGTGCAGTCGGTTACACGCAAATCCCAGGCCGAGTCCTGCGGCTCTCGAGCATTAATAAAATATTTCGAGCTGCGCTCGGCGCGAGTCCCGTCGAGGATCGGATCGACCAACTTCAGATAATTGAAATCCATACGAAGTCGTATGGATACTGTCGAATATGCCGTAACACACTCTGTATCTGACGTCGCACCCTAAAATCTCTCGTTTTAATTATCCGACCGAAATTAACCGCTGTCTGAGACAAATAATCAACCGTCTTACTAGTTAAATTAAACGCCACGATTATTAATTAGACGATTTTAATTAAATATATATATATATATATATATATATATATATATATATATATATGAGAGAAGTTCCGAATTCTAATTGTTCTAATTTTAACTCGTGAGATTTATTTTTAACTCGAGCTGGAAACTGAAAAATTCATTGTCCTCGAAGGCGAGATTCAATGGTTCTTGCAGCAACGAAGCCGGATCGTAGCAATGATTTTTCACCCGGGAGAGAAATATGATCTTGGCGGATGATAGAAATTAATATGAGAGGGAGGGGAGGGTTGGTTGCATTTAGGAGAGGTCGCAAATCAAGCCGACTGCAAATCACAGGGAAGCTAGACGCTCGCGGAAAGAATGCCCCGATGCACGTGAAAATGCGTGGCTCGCGCAACGACGCATCGCGTTTCATTGTGATTTAATGGAACGATATGCGCGGCAACGATACGTCTCGCGGTTGATGCGAGATCCTCGATACGAACTTGCTACATTCCGCGCTCTCTCGGCGGAAGGCGTCTTTCAGAATCCCTCCAACTGCGTTTTCTTTATTATTGTCTGTAAAAATATAAAAATAATGTATAAAATAAAAATAATATGTAATGTAATGATATAAAAATAATGTATGAAAGTAAAATAATATGTAGTATAATAATGTAAAAATAATATATGAAATAAAAATAATATGTAATACAATAATATAAAAATAATAGTATAAAATAAAAGTAATATGTGATATACTAATATAAAAATAATATATAATATAATAATGTAAAAATAATATATAACATAGTAATAAAAAAATAGTATATAACATAGTAATAAAAAAATAATATATGAAATAAAAATAATAATATATAATATAATAATATAAAAATAATATATAACATAGTAATAAAAAAATAGTATATAACATAGTAATAAAAAAATAATATATGAAATAAAAATAATAATATATAATATAATAATATAAAAATAATATATAACATAATAATAAAAAAGTGATATATGAAATAAAAATAATGTATAACATAATAATAAAAAATAATATATGAAATAAAAATAATTATATATAATATAATAATATAAAAATAATATATAAAAATATATAAAAATATTTGTCGCAGCGTTTACGATTCATTTCCGTCGACGACAATAAAATTCGCGGCAATTCCTTGAGGCCGCGAATATTTGGAAATCTATACGCGCGATTCGTTCGAATTTCACGCGAACGTAATTAATTCCCCGTTCGGAAAGGGCCTCATTAATATTTAACTCGGCCGCTGCTCGATCGAAATCCATAGTGTCCATTAATATTCAATTCGCAATCGCGACACTCCGATACCTCGTTTCCGTTCCAGAGAGAACGATTTCGAAAATGATCGGCGAGCTCCTCTTCGTTCGATCGCCAACGTTTTCCAATTTTCTATCGACGTCCACGGTTTCGTTTCCACCGGTCGTTCTTAGAATTTTAATTTTAACCGGAAGATCTGATTAATGTCACGTCGTTCGGGAACGAATCGACTGATCAATCATCATTCGAGTTCTGTTTAATTGTGGCCGCATCGCGGATTCGATTGTCACGGCGGTGAATTGATGACGACCGGCGCAGCTTCCGGTCACGGATCATTTGACAAGGCCCGATTTGATTCCCCGAAAATCTGTCTCCCCGATTTCCAGTCAGCTACAACTTTCTTTTGGTGGAAGTTGAGGACTTTAATAGAAGAGACGTTTCCGGAATCGACGACTCGCGAACACCCCGGGGAGGAGGAACTTGTACGAAACTTCCAGTTTCCCCTCCTTTCATTTTTATCCGACCATCGCTCATCGATCAGTTTCATCGTGTCGTTCTCTTTAATCGAACGTCGAATCGCGAAATTAAATATTAAATAAAAAAAAAAAATGTGTAAATAAATGAACGAAGCGACGTTCGAACGACACGAGTGAAACCTCGTGACTCGTAGATGATTCTACAGATATTCCCACTGCCGATTAAAATTCAAACGACAGGGCTCGTGTCCTTGTCTCCTTATTTCTGCGATGAATCCCTTTTTTCTCTCTTTTCGACGATAACGCGGCATGTGTTGTTTCGTTTCGCGCCTGAAAATTGCCCGTTTCGACGCGGTAAGGAACGAACGCGTTGCAACGAATTTCACGAGCGTTTCATCGCGAGTGTGCGTGTAACAGGCGATCACCGTCACCGGTGAAACGATGTCAGAGATAGGCAAGAATGAGTTACGCGTGACAAAAAAAAAAAAAAAAAAAAAACACAGTGGAAAAGGACGAGCACGAGCGAATATAAGCGTGTTGGCGAAGTCGAGTGTTGGTCAGCTGAACGAGCAACTGTGCCGAGCGTTGAACGCGATTTAACCGCGTAATCTGAGAATTTCGAAAAGCAAATTTTCCTCCCGATTGAAGCCCTCGAGTTCTCGTCTCCTCGATTAGCCGCCGCCGGTTTTTTTTTTCAACGCGAATATTCGTGAAATTCTCGTCAAACGCGCCATTGTCGTTATCGCCGGGAGAGCAGCTCGCCGCGCTCGAATTATTCCGTTTATTCGCGAGCGTCGCGCTTTCGTCGTTGAAAACGCGGCCAGCGGAACGTTGATACATTTTTTTGTTCGTTTCTCGTTTTCCTTCGCGATCAATCGCGAGAAGAGGAGGAGAGCGAGATGAGAGTCTGGCAAGAGGATAAATCGAGAAGGAACACCGGTGTCCCGCGAGCTTGGCAGTCGCCTGAGACGCGTGCGACTACGTCTAGATCTCGTTTCACGCGAACGTTGATAAAATACTGCAAGCTGTACTGCAGGTACACGAAGCTCGCCGGATTCAGATACTTCGTGGACCCGGAAGCGACGTGGTTCGACAGGTAATTTAGACGAATTTCCGAAAGAAGAAAGCGCATCGATACTTGTATAGGCTATTTCGAAAAACAGAGGACTTTTCGAATCCATGTTGATTTGTCTTGGACTGTTGTTTAAAGTATCTGTTGTTTAGAATGCTAGAATCATTGGTTAATCTAAATTTCTATCATCTGAAATGATCTGTTGCTCGAGTTAACACGTTTCGTGTCACGTGGGGCATGCACGTTCAAGCCATTGGAATTGTCGTTATAAAACGAGGAATTTTTTGTAAAATCATGCATTGACATATACACCTCGTTTAAATATCGTGGGACATATTTTTTCCAACTGTAAAGATCAATTCAATTTGATAAGTAGACGCTTTAAATAAAATTTATTATCAAAATAAAAAGTTAAAGTAAGTATTACTTATTAATATTTAGTATTATTATATAGTATTATATAATTATTATTTAATATTATTTATTATTTAGTACATGAACAATGACATTAAAAATATTTGAAACAAAGTCTTTTATTTTAAATTAATCTTCACATAATTAATGAATTGTTTGTTAAAATAATAATCATACAATTAAATTTATTGTACTGTTTCTGTAATGCGTCTTAAATTCCAGACACTCTTCTTGATAATTCTAGAATTTTTTCACTATATTATAAAATTCGTAAGACATACTTCAGGAGCAAAATTATTAATCGTAATAGCGTGGGGTGTATACGCGACCTAAACCAAAAATCATTACTACTTATTTATACGAATTTCATTACTATTTATTATTTTTATTACTCACATTTGTACGAATCTGTCCGTAATAGATGGCAAGCAATTTATAATACAGAAATTTTCTAACTCTTCGCGCAACCTGTAACTTTTCACTCTCATTGAAACGAGCGAACATCGACTAATTTTTGATTCCTTTCGAACGCGTCGAGAAAGAAATTTTTTTCTGAGACAGCCTGTGCAACGTTCGATGGAGTGAATATTTAGAATTTGCAACAACTGAAATTCATGCGGTTGCGTGCAGAAAAATTTTGTTAACAGCCGGTTGTTGTTTCCTAGAGTACTGTGGTTCCTGGTGTACACGGTCACGGTGTCCGCCATGGTTTACTCCATCTACTGCACGTATCTGGAATGCATGGAGAAACCGTTGTTCACTAGCGTCGAAACGGAATACTTTCCCACGTACCAGTTATATTTCCCAGGTAAATTCAACCCATCTTTCGTCTATTTAATCGGCTGCTGCAATTTGAAAGTTCGTCGAATCGATGAATTTCTCACCGAGGGGCAAGCTGAACGAAAAATTAAACAGATTTGCTAGAATCCCTGACAAGTAACAACGCTCGAAAGCAAGAAACCAGTATTCTTTAATCGAAATTATTTGCAACTTTAATTCACTGAGTAGCGTCAAAAATATCTTATTTGCAATTCACACTGCATCATTGAGCCATACTTTTGTCGTGGAAATTTTCGTTTGCCATCGATCTGTGCACTCACACTCGCGTTAACGGGTTGATTGTTGCGAAATCAATTAGTTATGTTCACCAACAAGAAACTTGCTCGAGTTGTTTCACGAAAGTCGAATGGTCTTTTCCAGGGGTGGCGATCTGCAGCATCAACCGGATAAGTTTCCGATCGGCGACGGAGCTGGCGAACGAAATGTGAGCAGCGTTTAAACGTCAAGTAAATGAAAATAGGCGAACACGGGGTGGAAGAGCATAATTCAGCGTAGAGCAAGGAATAGTAGCCAACGAATAATTTCGATTGCGGCCGACGTTGCGGCTTCGCGTTTAGAATTGCCCTCCGTTCATAAATGAATTCCACCGTTATTTCCCTGCATTCCCGAAAATTCTATTTGGCGGAGCCAATGCGTGTTCGTTCATTCGAATTCACCGTCTGCATTATGAGAAACTTCGCCAACGTGTAACAGGCAAAACATCAGGCTTTCACTTTCAGATTTTGCAACTCTGTCGCGGAGATGAAGAAAAATTGTTGCGAGCCATGAAGTTTGAAATAGCTCGAGAACGATTGAGTTTCATTTTAATGCAAAACTATTCTAGTCATTTAGAAAATGTTCCAAATGTGTTACTTTTCTGTTTTGAGAAGGCAGTAATTTGGTACATTTGCAAAATACACTTGTAATAATGCAAAAATCAAGATACTATTTTGTCCGTAATTTGTGTATTCACAAACAAATATATTCGAAAAAATTTGTTAACATTTACTTGGAAAAACTTGTGAAAAATACGGTTTTCTTAATATATTGCTTATACAAAAAGTTTTTTTGCAAAATGGTGTACACCATTTAAATTCGTCGTTAAGAAAATACTAATTTCATCAATTTACAAAAACGGCACCCTCAATAATTTCCGAGATATTTGAAAATATGTTCAGCACCATCAACTTTGAAAGTAGTTTTCACCCCTTCAACCTCGACGATTTTTATCAATTTATATTTATGCCAAATTTTATCAAAAATATTTTAATGGTCCCTTATTAGTTTATCTCTAGATAGACGTGATCACTACTATTTTTTCAAGTACAATTTTGTAATTTTTAAAGTGTTAATTCATCTATGTATGTCTGAAACCTATTAGTTTAGATGAGTTTCTTTATAAAATATAATATACACGAAAGACGAGAACAGTATGAATACAAAAATACAGCTTTTTCTCCATTTTTCATATGATGGATTTTATAAAATTAAAGTTAAATTATCTCCAAAACTACTAGCCTTTCGATATAATTTGAAAATGACTTGCTCTGTCGATCTGCGATATATATATATATATATAAATATTTTCGTAGAGAGTGTGGCAAAGCTGTCTAATTTTTACTGCAGTTCTACGATACACGTGTGGCTCTGTATATTTATTATTTGTCATAAAATACCGCGAGTAAATATTTGTCAAGCACTTATTTAAGCGTAACCTGCAACGCTGACAGAGAAAAACCGGGGCTGCGTATTTGTCATTTCGGACGGTACATTAACTCGTATCGATATTTCTTTTTTCTCTTTGCGCGCGGTTTTACATGCAAACTCGAACGATTGATGAAATCCATAAATAACAACTTTTCGAGCAAGAGCTTAGACACTTTCGTTTGTCGCTTTGTCGCATCGATCTATATACTCGACTGGTAATTTTTTTATAATTACAACGGCGTGATATGATTTATATTTCCTTGAATTAAATTTTCAATTTTCTTCTCTGTCTCTCTCTCTCTCTCTCTCTCTCTCTCTGTTGAGGGAATCTGCAATAAAATCTCCATACGCGTCCCTCGATTTCGTGATTTCGACGGTATACTTTTGTGAACACGCAACGTTATTCCGCATCATCGCGATAACGTCTCGCTCGGTGTATTTAGAAAAGTTCCTCCTCGTGTCGATGAGAAGAAACGTTCATTAAAAGGGGAACGCAAAAACGCGCCCTTAATTAGCCTCGAATTTGCAAAAACTGGCCATTAATATTCAGTTAGCGAGAGTTACTTTAAGTCTGCCACGCAAAAAAAAAAAAAAAAGAAAATTCCCATTAATATGCAGCGTATAGCGTCGGATCTCTCTCTCTCTCTCTCGCTATAGGACGAGAGATAGGGAAGAAAGAAGAAAAAGAGTGGGACACTATCCCATTAATATTAAAATCGCGACTGACGTCGTTTTCGCTTAATCGCGATTTACAACAACGACGATAAATATTTAACTCGATCCGTGTAATTTCATCTGACGTAAATTTGCGACTCATTTCCATCGACACTTTGCCCGCCTGTATGCGCTCGCGCGCGCGCAACGTCGTTAATTTTCATAGGATAGAATTTTTAATTTAATTTTCGAGCAAAACGTTTCGGGCGGAAACATCGATCGCCGCCAACGTATCCAGCGAATATATTTTATCATGTCCCGTCGTTTGCTCGTTCGCCTCGCGCGCGCGCCAACCCCCCCCCCCCTCCGCCCCGTGTCCAGGAAAATTTGCCCGATCAATTTCGAAAATTTGCCACCCATTCGTATGTTCGTTCTCACAAACTTCCCCCGCGTTTTCCAAGGGTTCCATTTCATTAACATTCAGATTCGCGGCGAACGTCACCGATTTACCCGCGGACGAGATTCTCAGCATGATCTCGCAGCTGGGCGATCTCTACGACTCCGAGTTCACGCCGCAGAACCGCTCCAATCGAATCGATCAGCTCCTCACCGTGTATCACAAAGGCTATTACGATATCGCCGACGTAATGAAACGAGTGAGTCAATTTACACACATACACTTCGATATACGATTCTTATATTGTACAGAGTGTTCTCCAAGTCGTTACCACGAGCTGATTCTACGCCGAGGAAAAGCTTTTTTCAACCTCGAGGCTTCGTTTATGAAAATTTACTAATCTCTGGGCTAGTTGAATTTGACTAATGCTAGACGTGACAGAAAAGAGTGACTAATAGCGTCCTACGTACAAAAAATGAATGAAAAATGTCGAAAAAGGAGGAATAAACCTTTTCGACTTTGTTTTTAAAAATTTACTAATTGTAAGCTGAATAGACATTGAATTTAAATAATTCTAAACTTGATAGAAATGAATAATTAATAGGAGAGTATCATACGTCCAGAAATAAGTAAAAAACGTAGGATAAAATTTTTTCTTTGTCGAGTTTCAAGATATCGACAGTTCTTCATCGAGCGTGCGAATATTTTCGTTCACCTCTGTATGTTACCCAACGGGGATTTCCATCTTTGAGCTCTCTGTTTATCGTTTCGACCGATCCCTCTGTGACAAACGTTTCAGTTGACGCCACAGTGTTCCTCCATGCTGTTGAAGTGTCGGTTTCACGACAAGGAGTGGAACTGCTCGGAACTGTTCACGTTCCGCAAGACGCAGGACGGCTACTGCTGTACCTTCAATTACGCGACCAAAGGGGACGATACGCATCTGTGAGTTTCCAGACCGCCTTTGCCTTCCATCGGCCAATTATTTATATTATTCATTCTGCGTCGCAAGTCGTTTCACTTTTTTTCTTTCACAGCGGTTTCCACGGACCGCGTGCAAGCTTCCGTTCGTTCTGTGTTTCGCGAAACAAAATTCCTTTCCCTTTGCGCTTTCTCCTTCTCTCGCTGCTTCGAAATTATTAGGATTACCCATAAATGTCGTTCTTTGATACTGTGCAAAATTTTATATTATTTAAGAGTTAATACAGTTTTAATCTTTAATAATCTTTAAATTTATAATTTATAATTATCTATAGTAATTTTTTAAATTTATAATTTATAATTATCTATAGTAATTTTTTAAATTTGTAAAATTTATAAATTTCTAATTTATAATTACCTATAATAATTTTTTAAGTTATTATATTTATAAATTTTTAAATTTATAACACATAATTAATAAATTTTTAAATTATTAATATCTATAATATTAACTATAATAATGTTTTATTATCTATAATATTAATGTCTAAGGTTATCTATAATGTTTATAATATAATTTGATAATCTATAGAAAGCACTATTCAATATATTTAACTATAGGTTACAACAAGTTAAATCATTGTCACTAGATGGCAATGTTTATTAAATTTGAAGAGTACGACTTAGCCAGCTATTTTTTTCGTCGCTTCTTCGCGAAGATTTCTCTCCTCACGTCGAAACGTGTTGCGCAGGGACGTGAAGCTAGAGTCGATGAAGGTGGAAGATCTGACCGAGAACGGAGGGCTGTTGGTGGTGCTGGACCCGTTTCTAGACGATTACTTCTATCCTATTTTCCCGAGCGCTGGCTGGAAGGTAATTTTTCATCAGTCGAGTTGAAGCTGGCGCCTGCACGAAACGCTTACGGAATTTTTAATTCCGCGGCGTCCCTTTCCTTTGTCTTTCCTCCTCTCTTCTTCTCGTTCTCGAATGTCCTTCGGAACAAGCTGCTTAACATTCAGTGAGAAAGCCTCGGAATAATATTCCAAGTATCATCGCGTCGTAACGGATCGTTAATGTTCGAATATTATCAAATTGAACTGACAGTTGCGGGCGTGGTCAATCTCGCTCGTTAATCAGATAGTAAAACGATCTTCCGCGAATTGATATCACGCGGATAGGTTTTAACCTTCGTCAATTCCGCAATTATTCGTAACCAAAATTCCGCCAGATCCAGCCAGAAACGTGTCTCGCTCGTAATCACGCCACCGGAAATGTGGGTCGTGGCCGTTCCTGACGATTATCACGCGTGACAGCCGAGGATTGCTGCATTATGCAAATTGCGGGTTCTTTTCTTCTCTCTCTTTTCTCTTTCACCTTCCGGACGACGACTCGCCGACGCTGTAAATACAGTAAATACTCGACGACTTGTGAATATTTCCCGCGTCGCCGAGTCGATTCGACGTGTTCAAATATCGAAGCACCGTGCGATATAAATAACGTCTTTAAATAGTCTGACAGTTCATGGGATTTCGTAAAAAATTTGTCAATATAATAATCTTTACGAAGTGAATTATTCAAACGAAAAAATTTTAAATAATAATTTACAACAGTGTTATATTAAAAATTCCATTATCATTTATCAACCCTCCAACACCATTAAATATTAATTGCATACGAAATTTGGATCAATAGTCGGAATTTTTTTAATAATTAAAATTATTTCAGGATTGTTTTTAACAATACGTTATTGTCCTAATATTCAATTTGCATTTAAACGAATTTCTCATATTATATATATATATTATATATATTTTATATCTATTATATTCTATTATATCTAATTATATATAATATATATTTTAATTATATATATATATATATATATAATAAAAGATATTAATTCAGGATGACGAGTTTGCGACTTTCAGGTAACGATCTTCAATCCGCACGATTATCCGGACACAACCAGCGGAGGTGTGATCGACTTTTTAGTCTCACCGAGGGTACACCGGAGCGTACAGCTAGAGGCAATCATGTTCTACAGCGCGAGAAGTATTATGTCGCATTCTTTGGAGAAACGCGATTGCGTGTTCGAGGATGAACTGACCGGGCCTCAGATGTTTTACACTTACAGCAACTGCATCGTCGATTGCAAAGCGCTGGACATGTGGAAGATGTGCGGGTGTATACCTTTCTTTTTGCCTAATCGAGGTAAGGACCGATATGTTTTATTGTGATTTACGCGATACAGCATTGACTGTCGTATTTGTACGATCACAACATGCTATAATGCTATACAAATTGCAATATGATTATCAATATATTTATAGTACAAGTACAAATCTGTACTACAATTTGTACTATAAATATTATATATACTATAAATTTGATACTACATTTATAAATTTGTACTATGTATAAATATATGTACTATAAATCATATGAATACAAATTTATATAATCTTTTGCTATAAACTTGTGAATTATAAAAATATAAATATATGAATATAATTTAAACTTTTTATAATTTTATACAATTTGTAAATTTATAGTATACACATTTATAGTGTAATTTATATATGTGGCACTATAAATATATAAATATAAACTTATGGTGTATTTATTTATAGTATAAATTTATATATGTAGCAATATGAATATGTAAATATACATTTATGGTATAAATTTGACACTTTATTAGATGATAGAGCCCACGTAATACTATTATTAAATTTAATAGAACTTTACTAGAACTTTATTAGAACGTATATTTAATGGACGTAAATTTAATAAAAAATTAAACGTTTGTTAAACCTAATAATAAAAGTCGTTGCGTATTCATCATGACAAAACTGGCTGAAATCAGAATTCCAGTTTCTTAACAGGGAAAGACAAGCAAGAGAAACGCGTACGGGATCGTTATTTCTCACTGGGTAATGTTTTAAAAGCAGAGACAGGCGCGACAAGGTCGACACCGCGAAGCGTACGGAATGTTCAAAGGGCCCTCTCTCTTCTCAACCCCTATTTTCACTTTCACCCTGCGTCGAAATGAACCGCGACGACGTTGACTGGCTGAGCGTGCCTTTGTAAGACATTAACGACACTCTGCCCCTTCTTCTGAGATTAGAGAAGCTACGAGACTCGGCCCGTCTGTCGACGAACGTGGCGTGTCTTTCAATGATTCAAAGCAGATCGCGCGCGATATGAAAATCTAGACTGAAACCTATATCAAAGAAATTAAAATACATAGATCGGGAGACAGCCGTCACTTTCTGATTTATATTTTAATACAACATTAATTAATATTTTCGTATACTGACATATTAATATTAATTAATATTTTTGCACATTAATATTTTCTTCCGAAATTTGTTTATTTATTTTTATTTAACGGGGAAACCATTAAAAAAAAGAAAAATATATAACAAATAACGTTATGCCATATTTGACTTACGCATTTTACGCTTGATCCATCGAGATCCAGATCCAAAGTTAGAAATTCTGGATGTAGGGGTCGAATTGCTCGAGTTTTATTCTTGAATCTAAGAAGAGTAAAATTACCAAGATTTCCGTACCTATCGCAGAGGAAGCAAGTCAGAAATTCTGCTTTTGAAAGAATTAAAAGTTTCGTTGCTTTCTGTTTACACTATACAACCACTCGGAATATCTCGGATATTCATTAACCGCTCGTACATTTATTTCCAGAGTCTAAAAAGGTGTGCAACTTGGCAGACGTGCCGTGCTTGTCGCAGTATAAATGTAAGCAGCGAGTCGAGATTACGAATTTCGCCACCCCGTCGAATTGTTTGGCTGAATTACGACACTGTACCACGGCACCCTGCGCGAGATTGATTAATTAATGAATTTTCCACGATGAGTCGTGACGCCATGGAATTCGTAATTCTCCCAGAGATTATGCTTATTCGATTGGGTCCCATTGAAACCATCGACACAGATTTCTCCGGCACTGTTTTCATCGACTTTTCAGATTTTGCCCGACAACAGTTTTTATCGACAATGATATTAGACAATTGCATATTGCCTCAGTTCGCGTTCAGCTATGGTCTTTATTGCTTCCAGTACATCAAATAGAATTATAATTATTCTTATTGTTTGTGAAAATAGTTGATTGTACAAAATGTCTCGACCATATCCAGAAAAATGATGGTTCTGTTATTGCAGAAATTATGTTATCAACTAAAAATAAAATAACTTGAACCTTGCGTTATCATTAGGAAAACAATGATGAACAACTGTCATAATAATGTCATCGGTCAGTATTATTGTCGGTTAATACTTGTCGTCGAGCTAAAATTGTCGTCGGGCAAATCTGGAGTCGATGAAATATTGTCGGAGAAATCTGTGTCGATGATTTCAACGTGACCCATTCGATTGAACGATGGTTCGAGAAATGAATCTGCAAGTTCAAGGTTTGTCGTTCGAATTGCAGCTAAATGGTTGTCCGTGGTACCGCATGGGAATCTGTACGACAACGACGAGGATATGGAGAAAACGAACACCCTGTATTGCAACTGTTATCCCGAATGTAGCGACGTGAAATATAACGCGAAAATGGCCATGTTCGGTTTGGAACACGTCTCCGAGATACTGTAAGTCAGAATATTATTATCTGTTTAAACTGCCTCGAGCTCCATGATCCTTTTTTTTTCTTTGCTACGGAAATACGAAGAAGGGACACGGAGGTCAAGAATCAATCGGTGATGACGATATATTTCAACAACTATGGCACGATCAATTTGAAACAGGACGTGATCTATCGCTGGTACGAGCTCATGGGTAAGTGGTATTTTCAAAGGATGATTTTAACGGAAAAACTGAAATTTTCTCGCTTCTCGACTTGACGAGGCTGTATTAAAAAAAGAAGGAAGAAAAGAGGAACGAAGATTAAATATTGTATTTGATCTGGTAAGAGAGTTGAACGCACCTCGCTGCGAAGTAATGACGTCTCTGTGTTTGCGCTTGTTACAACGTTGTTATAGAACGGCGAAACGATAAAATTGTCACGTCGATACGCGACGATTCGGTAAATTTCATGTAATAATAGAAAATTGACTCCCATACAGATTTAGTAATACGAATTGAACTGTATATTTAGAACAGGGAATATGGGAAATTCAACAATCCCCGAAGTAATAAAATTCATTGCAAAATATTCTACGTCCGTGCTTTCCACTATCTCGCCCAATAAATGCAAACATGAATAAAGATTATTCGTGTATACAAGCAGGAATCCTTCTTAATTCGAAAATATCTCTCATCAGCTGAATATTTAAAATGAATTCTTTCTCGAAGGCAAAGTCTCGTAACTTTTATTGTTTCGGTATTACAGTCTGTTCTTTGTTATTTTAGCAACAATTTCTTTACTCTATATCATCTTGAAATTTTCCATTCTCCAAATCGACTCGGCCATTTCGAGCCCGTCGCGCGGATGAAGTCGTGGAAAGAAATTCTTGAAAGTTGCAGATGTCATCCCTCCCCCTGTTTTCGATTTGCGGTCTGATTTTTAGCTCGAACGCGTGACAAACGTGTTCAAGGGTGCAAATAACAAGGAAGAAGGATCACCGACGAAAGGTTTGCTTTGCGACGCTGAAATTGCCCAGGGCAAAGTGTTCGAGGTCGCGAGAGAGAGCAAAGAAAGATCCATAAAATACAGACGATTTCATTGTGTAACGAAGGGCTCGTAACGCGAAGGTTTCCACACCGGGGATGTAATCTGTTGTACCTGTGACTTGAGAGCAGGGGAATAAAAGCAGGCGGGTGCAAGCTCGTGCCACGAGTTGATCCATTGTGTTATGTACACACGTTTGCGGCGCCGGTTCCAAGTAATGTAACGCACTCGGGATAAAGGGTGCATTTTTCGTGGGGAGAAATCCACTCTTCGTGTAACAAGGGCGGGAATATTTTCGCCCCGTATGACGTACGACGATGTAACATCACGTACCGTCTAACGTAGGTGTGTAAATAATATAAACGTATGTTGAGTAATTTGATACTTCAGATATAAAAATTCAATGGAAATATTTAATTTTGTTCGTTTCGTTTGTTTTGTACGCAGAGGAAGTTGCGAATTTTGTTACCAGATTTGTGCGTTTACACAGGGTTAGAACAAAAAGTTTCTTCCCCCCTATTTGTTTTTAATAAAGCACGAGAGAAAAATTTTATTAACTTTATTATTAATTTAATTTTATTAGATTTATTAAATAATAATAATAATTTTATTAAATTTTATTAACTTTATTACTAATTTTATTAACTTTGAATTGAATTGAAATTCAAGCACGACTTGTTTTTCAGGAAGACATGAAGTAATTCAAAAGTTACGGATTTTATTTTAGCAGGAAGTGACGTTTGACTCATTTGTGAAATCTACTGATAGGACAAGTTTATGCATAAGAGTGTAAATTTTCGCGAACGTTCACAGTCGATTTGCTGCGTACCTAGGAATGATCGTGTAAATGGGTGAACGTTCTCGATCCTTCTCGCCAATTGGTATCCTAACTCGTAATGTATTTTAATGAACGAGAGAGTAACTCAACCGTTCGATCGACGTTTTGCAGGTGAGGCCAGCGGTATTTGCGGCATCTTCGTCGGTTTCAGCCTGATCGTGGTCGTCGAGTTCGCTTATTTCGTCGGGCTGTTCGTGCTCGAGCTTTTAAAGGGACCAGCCCCGTCGGACAGGGGTGGGAGACCGGCCGGGGGCGAACGAACGACGCCGATACAGAAAATTTATTGGGGCGAGTTGTATTCGTACGCGAGAACGACAAAGAATCAACGTGATCGAGCTCGTGGTAAATATTAACACTTTTCCACGGCTTCCAACGTTCGTTTGAATAATGCCTGTGTCGCGTTTCTGCTACGGTAAACTTTAAACTGGTTCAACTTCACTTGTGCTCGCACTGTACCCACCCTCTTCAATTCCCGGTTCACTGTTCCTTCGAACATTAATTGTCAGAGGCATCTCTGTATAAAAATAAAAGATCAAAGGCTGGAAGGAGTTAAAAAGAAATTAAGCCTCGTTAAAATTCGTCGCGCTTTCATTTTCGCGAACTTTGTCATCCCCTTCCGTTTCGATGTTCCCTTTAACCCTTCTGTACCTTGGAACCTCGTTTCCTTTTTCCATGGCGCTGCAGAATTCTCACAGTGTTCTTTTGTGAACTGCTCTGAACTCACCTTTTTGGCATCTTGACCTCGTCCCCCCCCCTCCTCCACCTCGTCGCTGAAATCTCTTTCTCAATGTCCCCGTGTTTCTTTCGTTACCCTCCGAGCAGACTCTTTTCAGCTTCCCGCATTTTGTTGCTGCAATTCTTCATTCTCTCTGGATAACTGGGTTCCGTTTCTGCTACCAGCCCGTTTCTTCCCTGCAGGATTGTCGGAGATTACTCTCCAAGTCTCGATCTCGTCGCGACGAGACGACGCATTCTGGGAAAGTATTGCCACAGACAAATTCGCGAGACGAGATATTTGTCAATTTTTTTTCTACATACGTAGAAATGAGAGAGAGAGAGAGAGAGAGCACTTTCACCCTCGGGAGAATTTAAGGCAAAGACGTGTATTTCACGAAGAAACGAGCGATACTCCTGATTTCTTTTCTCCTGGACCTTGGCAAAGGGGAATCCGGCAATGTACAAAGGAATACCGTGCACCGTAAGCTCGCGAGCTATCTAACGAGCCTTGGCTACAGGTTCGTTTAAAGCGTTAAAGCTGATCTCACCAAGCGTGACACGAGGAAGGAAGGAGGAAGCCGTCGGACAGACGAAATTTCTTAACGCGACAACAACTTTGAATATTTCCTTTCATTTTTATTAATCGTATAGGTGCAAAAAGAAGGGGGCGCAGATCCAACAAGGTTAATTATCGTCGATTGAAACAGACGGTGTAAGTCGGCGAAAAATAATGTACCGAGCGAGATAATCGATGCGTGAAGTAAAACATTAACGCGGACGTTATTCCCGCGGATGTATCGATGGTTTTTAATGTTTAAATCATGCGGGTTAATTGGGCGGAAAATTACTGGAGCGAACGAAACGCGGCGGGGGCTGATGTTTTTACGACACTGATGCATATTACCGTCGTGATAAGCGTCGATGACGTGATTTCGCGATCCGAAACAACGCGAGAGTATTACCTCGTCGCTCGCTACGTCGATAACGTTACAAATCTGACAGTGAGAATCAGACGGCCGTACGATTGGCTGCGTCGAAGTTAAAAGGCGAGTTAAAAGTTCAAAGTCTGATAACTCTCCTTACGCTGTCGTTTATACTGTGGCGAGTATCGACTCGGGGGTGGCTTTGCACGAAACCGTCGCATTGTTATGAAACTCGATCGTGCTCGAGGTTTCAAGACGATCGACTCGAAACGCCGAAAGGGCCGAGGCGCACAGACGAAGATGAAATTCAGCGTGAATAAGCGATCCAGCCGAGTGAATTATTGCCGGCGAGGCTTCGAAAGCGGCTGGCTGCCGCGCTTTGTGGAAATAGATATTGATATCCCTTAATTGTTGCTCGACTGTCATAACTGGTTCTACTTGCCGCCGTGAAAGGGAACGTCCGAACGTTTCCATTCGTTCTCGCCGATCTCTTCCTCGGGGATAATCATATTTTACTTTCCCTCGATATAACCTCGCTATAGCTCGGTTACTCGATCATCCCATTGCTCGAGCTCTTGGAAAAGACGAGCTCAGTTTCACGCCGGTCTTTCACCACTCGCGCCATTTGCGTCGGAGAACGTTCGAACGGTGGCAAATTCATCGGACAATAAATGGTGGTTGCGCATCACGGCAGCTGTTATTCAGAGACAAAGCAGAAATTGATGTCTTCTAGTTGCTTTTTCAGAGGTTTCATTGTTGCGTATTCATATGGCGGGTGTTCATTGTTGCCGTTCACTCAGGATCGCATGCCGATTTTGCTAAACCGATCGGGTTCCCGATAGTATTATAGTTGCATTCAATTTCGGACGTTGCACCAGTAGACCGTCGTTATTAAATCCCGTAACGCAACCAGTCAGATGAATTTATATAACGCGGTGTCGGCAGTGTATGGAAATAACAAAAAAAAAAAAAAAAAAAAATACAGGAAGAGAGGAAGCGAAAAAGCTTGTAGCCGATCGGAGCGAATGTAAAAAGCAAATCGTTAAAAGCGCGCGTGTATCACGGTTACGTTTTCGTTTCAGGCGCCGATAAAATCGGTTTACGCTCGCGGATTTTTCGTCGCGGTCTGCTGCGCGAGTTATCATTGTCTCTCTGCTAGCGAAAAGTTTTCCCCGATATTCTTTCGTGGAAATGTTCGTTCGCCAGTTTCGTTTTTTTCTTTCATCGACGATTAAGAGTTAATTCCACAAGTGCCGATAATAATATGCCCTCGCCAAATGTTTCCTAAGACAGCGGAAGTTCAAATCGATCTTTTCTAATTCCACAGCCTGTTATTGGAGAACGAGAGGTAAGTTTTTCAAGAAATTGACACTCCAACGGGAAGCTTCGACTTGAAAATTATTAATTGCTCTTCGTCGAAACGTTCCAAGCATTCCTTTCACTTCTCTGATCATCCAGATTTCTTGCCGATCTCTTTGTCGTTCAAATACACCTGAGTCTTTTCATCGGGAAAAGAAGTTTGCTCAGTCCAAACTTGCAATTTTTTTATAACAGTTCCATTTAATGAAGCACGCAGTGACGCGAAACTTTCCCGACCGGTGGCTCGCGTGTACCCGGTTTTATTGCGAATGAGAAACGGAGGAATTAAATCGTTGCTCGTTTCTGCTTTGCTCGACCCTTGCTCACCGAACGTACCGTTCTGTCTAATTACTTCTGTTAATGAATTTTCGAACTAAACAGTACGAACGAGCCAAAGAGACGGCGCACCGGGGAAACACACACACACACACACACACACACACAGATATATATATGTATATACGAAGGGCCGTGATTGCTTTCTAGGCGCGGCAACAACGATAACTGCATATAGTTAGGTTGAATCTCACAAAGGCAGGGGTGATACCACAAAGGTTCATCGCAGGTGGAAATACGCAGTTCCAGTTCTATGAATTATCGCCCCCCACGGATCTAATGCCAGCCACGAGGCAGCCTCGGCAGCACAGTTGCACGAAACAAAGCGTTATTAATTATTGAAACGAGCTTTGCTTTGATTCGTGCTACCGCGAGCGGAATAGGAGCCGCCCCGACTGATTAGAAATTCTAGTTTTCAATTTTACACCTGCCTATTGATTAAATTAGCGGATAATCGATATTTGCTCCTACGAGGAGCTGATCGTAATCTCCTAGACGAACATATGTATGATCGCTCAACTGCGTTGCACGATCGAAACATTTAACGTTTCGTAGTAATAACGACTGAATCTTCATTGAATAAGGATTAAAATTGGATAAAGATATCTACGTGTTTTATTGTGAAATTTTTCTTGAATGTTATATACGAACATTCGTGTTATATTGGTGACGTAACGTCTATCACTCAAATGTCGAACGATCGTTCAACTACATTGCACGATGAAGTGTTCAATGTCTATGATAATAACGATCGAATCTCCACTAGATAAGAATTGGGACGATTGAATAAAGATTTTTGCATACTACGTTATATTCTGTACTATTTCGTCATTAAATTTCTCCTTATGATGAATACATGAACAGGTAATGTCTCTTAGACGTCGAATACGTTCAACTGCGCTACACGATAAAACATTCAACGAATGAATCTCCATTACACGAGGATTGAATGTAACAACGCGTACAGATTTTACTTTGGCATATTACGTCACATCTTGAATATTTTTTTCCATCATTAAACATTTGAACATCTGCGTTATAATATAATACGTATGCTAGCGCAAATGTCGACGAAGTAGTACGAGTGAAGCACTAGTCAGACCAATCGAAACGTAACAAAATCCTCTCCGCCAGTCGAACATTAGCGCAATGAAAATTACACGATAAAACAGCTGTGCTAAATCGAAATGAAAACATTGAGTAAACGAAAGCAAGTTTACACAAACGACGCGTAATACCTCGGCAAACAATTGCGAATAAATTTCCCAGCTCAAGACGGTACGTCGCGACGGAATCCTCGTGCGAACTTGAGCAGAGATTCACGAAACGCTGTTTCCGCGAGCGGAGACACGGTGTGGAATAATCTCGCTGAGGTAGGAGGAGGCACAAACCTGCCTACAAACGTTCTCGTATCGACGACACCGTTGGGAAAGATTTAGGGCGACAGAGGGGAAAACTGCCTCTGTATGATGATTCGATTAACGTCGTGTAAACTTGATCTATTTTACGTGACGGTAAGCCCTTTGGCTCGTGTCACTTGGCTGCAAGGTTGCGCAGGCAAACGGTGTTGCACGTGCAACCACCTTGTAATATATTCACGAGCTACCGGCGACCGGTGAACCACGCATTTTCATAACGACACACGTACGCAACACGCGCCAGGCCGCGCCACCCTCGAAAACGATAGAGCAGCGAGATAGTCGTGGCTGGATTAGCGACTGAACTGCCAACCGAGCAACCAGTTACAGCTTGGATCATTCCAGTCACGAACCTGACACCTGATGAAGTCCCGAAGTTTTACGACCTTAATAACCGGCTGTAGGACAAATTCAAGGCCAGCCTGCGGACGAGAATCCACTCATCTGCTCCAGTCACTTGTTGAGCATTTATCATTTCTTCCTCTTGTTGGCCAACGCGTTCTAATGGTATTTTTTTTCTTTTTTTTTTAAGTTTGAGTACGTTTTAGTGAGGCAGTTGAGAAGATGGAAATAAACTGTGATTTCGTCCGTGTAAGTTTGGAAGCAAAGCGCGAAAGAGCATAACGTGGTAGGACAATGAATGTGCTAGGAAGCACGGCGTGCAAGCACGATCCATAAGCTTTCCTGTAGTAACGAGCCACTGACCGTGCGTGAGATAAGCGAAGCGTATCGGTAATTAAATGGTTTAAGATACGCGATCTTTTTGCGATGGAACCGTCGTCCAAGCGGCGCATGCATCACGCGAAACGAGATCGCAAGTGTTTTACGATTTTAATCGAGAAACTCATTGGTGGAAAATCGTATAATTCTGTCAGTGGAAAATCGCGTAATAACATATTCGTTTCGAGCACAATTGCAGCAGCGAAGGACCTTTGTCCACACGGTATACACGTTTCCCTTCCAAAAAATTTGATTGTCACACGCATCGCGTACCACTTTTGTTTAACATATTTTTCATTCTTTCTCTGTTTTATCTTTCTTTCTTTTTTTTCTTTTTTTTTTTTTTTTGTAAGCGAATTGGTTCTGCCAGCTAGTTCAACAACGGACTTAATCAAGAATTTACTGTATCGATATCGCCAATTTCCATCGTGTACAAATTTAAATCGAGAATTTCGTTTTATATTCGCGAATTTTTATTTCTATCATGTCGTACCTTTTTTTCCCCTCAACGCACGCACGCACGAACACGCAGCCAATGGCTCGTATTCGCCGATATAAATCCGAAATTCTTTCGTTCACGATCGTTTTATTCCACCACCGCAATTCTAAGCGTCATTATCTCCTGTTTCCAGATTCGTCTCTCTACGAGTAACAAGCTAATTAACAATTAATCAGAATTCGACTATGCTCTCTTTGCAGATATTCTTACGGATCAACTATACGAGCATCGTGGTCAAGCAGGATGGACTTACAACGAAGTATTGTAATAAGCAAATATTGGCGGTTATACTGCGAGCACGCGGGTCTAAAGAACGCAATGAAAGATGGAGTAAGTTCCTGGTTGGAACAGGTAAGTGAAATTCATGGAATATGGAAATCACCCGGTGTTTCGAGCAATCACGTGTAATCGCATTACGAAATTACCTCGTTTCATATGCACGGCAAAACACCGTTGCGCTCCGAGTAACTAAACGATTATCTGTTCGACTAATTTGATCGTTCGCCGAGATGCTTCCCGTTAAATACGCGGTATTGCCTTCATTTTGCATTCAGTTTATTCTTCGACGTAGCCGGCACAATTTCCTCGGGATACCTGATCACTTCGTTGCTTTAAATAGCGTATCCAGTGTATCGCGTAAAAGGGAAATATAATCGTAAGAGGGGGGAGGAAAAAGCGGATAGTTTGCTACTCAGTGAAACGATATCGGACCTGGTTAGTTATATCGAGGGTGAATTTAACCGAGAACACGAGGAGAACTTAATTTCAGAGTGATTTACCAAAGTAATTTGTTATACTTTGAAAAACATCGTAGAGAAAAATCTCGAGAGTATTTGTGCGCGAGGACGCATGTTTGATATTCTCGCGAAGAACAGGAGAATCTTATACAGGTATCTGATTCGCATGTCTCGAAATTATTGAAGTAACTTTTATATTATGCGAATTTTCTCGATTCGTGACGAGAAAGATACATGGTCGAATTGAAAAAAAAAGGAAATAAAGGTGACTTTGGAGATTTCGAAACCCGCAAAAATATTGTGCCTCGTTTAAAACCGAACAACCTTTGCATTAAACAACTTTATAATTTAAAAGTTATTTCAGGTGTGCAAGTTAACATACGTTTCGATCGCTCTGCACATTCAATCTACAGTTTCGAGAGTCGAAAAATTTACGAAGGATAAAAATCGAGGAAGCTGAAATTCGACATTTAGGGAAAATAGGATGGAATTTCAGTGTTCCACTCCGAAAAACGACATAAAACGCAATAGAGGGGGCGAATGACTATACCTACATAAAACAACGGGCAGCGGACGACTCTTATAAAACGAATTCGGTAATAAACGAGATCTTCATTTGTCCTTCCGAACCCTCGTTTTACGACCGCTTGAAAGCGTATTTTTTGTTATTTTTTTTCTTTAATAGAAGTTAGACGTAGCGATTGAGCAACTAAATGCGTATCGCGTTCATTAAAAAAATACGAACTCGAGAATTTTATTTATCGGCTAGCTGGCTATTACTCTTCTTTTTACGAGACTTCATATTTCATCGAGAAACTCATTAAAAAAAGAAAGGGAAGTTTGGTATTAAACACGTTCTACGAGAGAAGAGAAACCATTTAAACATTTTTTTCGAAATCTTTAGATGTCTGTGGATCGTTTTGTACGCGCTCCTCGCATGTTATACTTCGAGTACAAAGTGAAGCTTATATCACGGGAGACCCACTTGCCAAGTGACGAAATAAATCTTTTCCCCGGATAAGTTGAGGTATAACGAAAATTCGGAAAATCAATAAGTTTCGCTATGGAAACTGGGTACCACAGAGTTTAGAGAAAGAAAAAAAAGAAGAAAAAAGACGGAAAAAGAAGCGAGAAAATCCACGTACGATTTCGTCGTTTTTTCACCCTTTCTCGCCTGTGTTCGATTAAAACCGTGGCACGCAACGATCTCGTTTTAATTAAGCGATATACGAACGAGTAGCAGCGATAGCCGCCCTTAAATTTTATGCACGAAAGCCGAGCCATTTCACCACTTCAGCTGTGTGTTTTCCAGCCGTCTCTGTTTGTACCATTAACGGAATAAGTCTTCGATCCGCCACGAAACTCGCGACTGAAATGTGAGTAGCTGCCGAGTATTAAATAAACACCGGGCGTTCTCGCGAAGTGTGAGCGAAGCATCGCGGCTTTTAACGCGTAGGAACCACAGGATTGAATGGAAAGAGGAGGAGTAGAATGAGATGGCGTTGTGGTGGAAAGGCGGGGTAGGGGGTTTATGGCACGTCGTTTCGCCGCACTGCAGAAAATTGCACCGGCACCGGATAATTTCAATAACTGCACTCGAAAAGCCGTGACCCCGTTGAGGAACCGTGAAGCACCAACGTGAGGCAGCCAGCCGTCACCTAATCACTTTGATAATCACCGTGAACGGTGTTCATTGTCGCGTCGCGTTTACGAGAACGCGAGGCCGCATCGCGTCGCGTAGTTTCATCGATTCGCGCCAGCCGATTTAACGAACGCCAATTCGTGCCTGATTAGCTTTCGCCGATTTAATCAGGTATTAATACGCATCTGAATCCAACGACACCCACGGGAGGAATAGTTCGTTAAGTTTTGTCGCCAACTAAGGGACGCCCACTCTCGAATCGTTCGCTTGAGAGTGAATTATCAGGCTCGATTATCCACCGAGCGTCGATACGCCTGCGTTTCCCGTTTAATCGCTGATAAATGTTGCCTTTTCATCGTTGAATTTTTTTTTTTTTTTTTTATTAACGGGAGAATTCTCATTTTCCCTCGACGAAACGACAAGTACGAAGCGAACATCAGCAATTTCACCGCGAAATGAAATTCTCCTCGAGATAAGGGAACGCGGCGATTTGTACGATTTTTATGTCGTTTATCACGGTCGACGATTACGCTCAGATCGCGCGGCTGATGTCTGAGCTCTACGAGGACAATTATGAAACGCGTGAGTGGCAGCATTGCTAATTCGCGGTTTCACTGGATTTGCGAAGAAATCTAGTTTTACAGGTTTAATAACGCAAAAGGAAAATTCAACCTAACACCAACGGTGCTCGACTGCGATTAAATTGCTATCTCGGCAATTAGGAAATCAACTGGCATATTTCCGCTGCGTTTTCAATTATATCGCGAAGGATTTTGACGATACCTCTCTGTAGCTCTTTCACAATGTTTCTTTCTCGAGTATTTATCATTCTTTCAGTTCTATTACAGGCTTTCTAAACAAAAGAAATCTAAATTACGTTACAAAGGAATATCAGGTTCAATTCTGATCGTGGATCCCTTATTCGACTGCGAATTCGCTATTTTTACACTCGTCACAATTTTCACTGTACATTTTCAATAAATATTTGAACATTTAACACGCAAATCTTGCCATTCCGCGTTTCTAATCGCTTTCGTTTCTTCGAGCGCCGCTGTCAGCGATTATCGCATTTTGCGGTACAAATGTCTGCCGACAGAAAAACCGGCGGAAGTCATTAGCAACGCAATGCAACGTTTCGTTTCGCGTCGCGAAAAAGCTTGACCCGCCATTACGACGAGCCATTCACGTTGCCCGACGCACGTTTTCTGCGTTATGTACCATTTAATAATTCCTCTAAACAGCCGGGCGCGTCGGACTTTAAACCGCTACTCTCGAACGTGCATTTCAATTCATCACGATTGTAGAATTTACATTTACACGCGGTAAAAGCCTTGGACACGCAGAAACATCACGTGACACATTGCTCAGGATGTTTGAAGAAGGATCCAGAGAAAGAGGAGTAAATTCCTTTAAGTATAAAATAAGTAGGATTTGTTGCGCCTGTTGGAAATAAAGTGAAACTTTCGCGCGACGAGCGTATCGCTATTACACGTGTGATCGCGTTGCCTCTCTTTTGGATCAGGCGAACCCGGCTTCGAACGTTCAAATGCTTCCAGAGAAAAAATCCTTGCTCATATTTCAAAAGCATTATGCGTTTGGATCAACCGATGACCAAAGAATAAAACGTACTGCATTAATAGTTGATTAACGTGTTTAATTAACTTCGATACATATTTCAAAATTCATTCGCATAATCATACAAAATCTTCAATTGAATCGAACATAATATTTCAATTTTGTATAAATCGTAAACTTACAATTATTTTATAGGTAACTTTGGAGGACTTTATGAAATCGTACGTCGGTTTCAGCTTTGTTAGTTTAGTAAAAATTTACTTTACCATTATTCCAGAAGAAGATATTCCATTTGAAAATACCGTGCAATTTATCTACTGGATCTACTTCTCACATTTGAGAATCACGCAAAGTAGTATTTGTATTTAAGAATCAAGAAAAATAGTATTTGTATTTAATATATTTGAATTTGTATTCCCACGTTTTCATGTATCTAGCCATCTTGAAGTTTCAATTCACATTTCGAAATCCGTTAGCACTGTAATGAGATACAACAATTAATAATTACATGGATGAAATGTAAACTTAATCTAATGGTTAAATACAATGCTTCATTTTCGTATTATGCTGCAATTAACATGTTGCAAATATAGAATTTCACATTATAACAATTCAGATTAACAATTAGGTTATTATAGTTGTTCTAAAATTGTAACGATTCTTCCAAAGGATCGTATTTTCTACGTTCATCAGTTCAATCGGTTCTATTTCAAATCAAATTACCGCGTGCAGATATTTATGTTCTTATTGGATATTTCGCTTTTCCATCAGACGAATCCTATTCGTGCTTGAGCCCCCCACTACCATCACGTCAAATTGGTTGGCGACACGGAACTTGTTGCGTAGAAGGTTAGTCTAATGTTTACAATCGTGGTGTTTAACTCTGTCACTTTACTGCGTGATATTTATTAACTGTGCAATACTTTCATCACCATTGTTTCACTATTCATAGCCACTCTATTATCAATCTTCCTCCAATTAGCGTACGTTATTACTTAGTAATTTACTAAATATCATTGTAATTGATTATTTATACGTCACTTTCCTCGTTGGGTATTATCATGTTTCAACACTTAACCTTCAACGCTGTTCCATTTTTGTGTAACTTGTATAATTTCATCATCATTATTTCACCGTTCATAACTGTTATTCACTTTCTTTAATTGGAGTTATTACTTATTAATTTATTAAATATTATGATTTATAAGTAATTGTCATTTCGATTGTTACGTATGATCAACTTAACCGCATTTAACTTTCAATGGTGTTGTAGCATAATTTGTTCTATATAATTTGTTTCTTTTATACATTTGTTTGAAAGTTTTGATTTTTTTTTAATGTAGAATTAGAAGATAAATCTCGAAGTATCAGGAAGGCGTCATGGACGAAAGGATGCCGCCAAATTTAAAAAGGACGCCATGTTGAAAGCTTTTCATGGAGGTATAGTAACGTTCAATTTATTGTAACACTAGAACTACCGATGAATGAAATATGATATTTATATGGAAAAAATGGAATTGGACGAAATAGAAAAAGTTTTTTGATATGAAAAGAAATACAAGCTTTCATCTAGATATTTAACGAAATACTTAATTTCGAAATAACGAAATAAATAAACTTACTTAAACTTTTAGAAATGCATCTCGTTATGTAAATCTAAAAAAACAAACAAAAAAGAAAAATCATGAATTGGTCATTTTGACCACTTTTGTAGTTCTAGTGTTAATAAAGGTTTTTTTTCGATGAAAGATACTGTCACAGATTTGAACACGTTCTGTGCGTCATGTTTATATTTAATATTTCATTTATTATCTCAAAGCGCATTATATTTGATATATTTGAAACTTTAGTAGCAGATATTCAAAATTAATGAAAAATTATATTACAACCAGCTTAGATTTATAATTAAGTAGTCTATTTTTAAATTACCACATAGGAAATATCAGTTAATACTTTTTCAATATTATAATAGCTAATTTTATGTTTAATCGTCTCATATGGTATTGCGATTGTAGTTTCTATCAAAGTTCTTTTTGCTAATTGTCTTACATAATGATCAAATGATATTGAATGTTTTGCAATACTAATGGAAAAAATGGTGAGTGGGTGAGATCATGGAGAGGAAGTGAATGGGCAGTCGTATTACTTGACAATCGCATGATCAATAATTAACACTCCTTTTCTATCCTTTTCTATATACCAAACTGTAGTCAGTATTAAAGATTTCAAACAGCGTGTTTTTCCAATGTTTGGGAAATTGTATCTTTGCAAAAACAATCGAATTGAATTTCGGCGTTGTATCTAAAAACGAGAACGAGTCGTTTTGAACTACGAGAAAAATGTAATTTCAAAGAGTTCTTGTAAATTTTCTATTCGCCGGAAAGAGAGCGATGCTTCAGAATCGAAAGGACAGGTTATGATCCAAGAAGATGAAAATTTTATGATCGAGTATTAAACGTGGTGGTAAAACGAGACGTGTATTAAATGTGGTGGTAAAACGAGGGTCAAGAAAATCGGTTTTGGCGGCGGTGGGTCCGCGAAGAGAAATGTCGTCATCAAGAATCCACCAGTGTAATAATCTTTGGTCACAGTTGTAGGATATCGAGCGACCAAGATATATTCGGTGCTTTTTTTTTTGGCGTTCTATCATCAGTGAAAAAGTTTATCAATGAGGTTAGAGACTTCATACCTCGCATCTTTCATTGGTCATGACTATGAGTCAGTCGACAATTTAACAATGAAAAGTACGCAAAAGACATGTATATATATATATTTTTTTTAGAATTAATTGATGTTAATTCAGTTAATATTAGTTCGCATAACTAACGTTATATAGTAATCTTTAAAGCGCTCAAGAGGATCATGGAAACAAAGAGACATTCACGTGAAACCCTTCTCAGCTGTTTCTTTCTTTCATTTGTTCTTTTTTTGCTGTTGCAAAGTCTTCGACAAAGCACTAAAGTGTAATTGGAACAGGTTACAAGATACCAGTCAGATGTTCACGTCGATCAGAAAGAGATTAAGCTCGTTGAGCCGGCAAGTTCCGGCGCACTCGATCTTGAAAACCGCTTCGAGACGCGACCCGCGCACTCAAGCATCGCCGTCTGAATAACGTGAAATGAGTTTCGCCGCAATTTTCCACGATGCAATTCGAACTTTCTGCGGTTCTCAGCGTTCGAGAATCTTCGTATGAGCAAACAAAACGTCGCTGCTGTGTACATTCCGTGCTGGATACCAATTCGCCTCTTGCGTCGGAACAGTAAAATTTAAGATCATCTCGATTAAAAGCGTGACAACGCAGATGAGAATTGCGAGTTTAACCTCCGGCCCTTTCGCACTGGGAAACTTGCTGCTCTCTTTGCTCGTATTTATCTTGAAATTATTCTACATCTGCGTGTCGAAGATTTAATTTTCTACGATAGCGCACTTTGTATCGTTACAACTCCACTAGAAATCTACACGCGTGCAACGTTTTATTTCGCAATCTTTTGGAATTGTGGGAAACATAATGATGTCTCTTCTATCTGAGAAGTTTCAAAAACTTGAAGCATGTTAAAACACGTGCAAATTAATTTCGCTGCGTCTCAACGCATTAATTTACCGCCGTCTAACATTTATCTCGATCCATTTGGAAGTTGCTCAACGGATTTCAGTAATTCCGGACCGAGTGGCAGGTTCAAGACAAGATGGTTTCCCCATCGCCGATAGGAAGCTGCGAGGGGCAACTCATCAGTCGTTGATATTGATGTCTGCACGCCTCCGGCTGTGGTTCTTCGCCGCCAAACAAAGTAATTTATCTGCGCTTTGACACGGGGGATTCGCTGTCTCACGTTCTGCACGTTGGGCTGGTGTGCGTTAGCCAGCCTCTCGTTACAAATTGCCCGGTAACATTAGTTCTGTTCGACGGTCTCCCGAATTCACTGCAGATGTTTCCACCGTGCGATGGAAAATTTCCACGTTCCATCGGACAGCGTATCGGGAATGAAACGCGGTACCATCTAGAATTCTGTGTTAAAAATCGTTAACAGGATCATCGTTGAACAATTTCAATAGGGCTATCGTGAAATTTTTGCTAGAACGCCTCTGGTCTTCCACCGATTTCCCAATAATTCTTTGTCGTCGTCGTCGTTCTAGTCGCGTGTTTCGCTTTATTATTCGGACGGTTTTTCGATACTGCGATTAATACGTTCTTGGTGGATTACATCGCGCACAATGGGACCGAAATTCGTACCGAAAGGAACGTAATTGGCTAATTTTTTTCGGAAGCTTCTCGACGATCGCCGATTGTAATTTTGTAGCCACTCTCCAAAACGGTATAAAAATCAGTTGAAAAGAATTATTATTCGTATTACAGGTGTACGAAAACAAAGGTTGAACAGTCGGGAATTGTTCGAAAACTTGGGATTTCTCGAGAAAGTCGAGGATTCTTGAGATTCCCGGAAATTTTGTCACTCCTGAGAAATCTAAATGATAAAATTAATAATTGCAAATTGTAAAGGATGGAATATAGGGTCGGATGTATGTACATACGTAGGGTGGGAAAGGCAGTGATTGCGTCAGGATATTGCTCGATCGAGAAGAACGTACGGGTATGGCGGAGATCCGTAATCAGACATGCGCGACTCGTAATCAAGAAAAAGGATTCGCGAACATCAAAGGCTGAGACCTCAATCAAATCCAATACCGTTGTCGCGACTAGAAATCCTGGATCCGACGTATCAGCTCACAAAGAGAGAGAGAGGTTTTTGTAAAAAGACCACCGATCTGGTCGACTCCGAGGAATGAGAATAAATTAAACGTCCGTTTAAGTAGTGTCTAATTTTCGACGCTGTTCGTTCTTTCATCGCGTTCTACTCTTTGAAAAGATGAAAGGATATATTTTCTGCAATCACCCCGGTGTCCCATTTTCGTTCGTCGAACGTAGGAAAGATACCTTTTTGTTATAATCAAGTGACACTTGATCGATGGCATTCCGCGTTTTGACACTGATTTTCTCGGGGAAAGTGGGCGGGAAAATCCACACTCTCGCGACTCTTTCGACTCTGCTAAGTGTGCAATAATGCAGCGACTTTGCGGCATATTTTGAATGCTCGATACGGCAAGGACTGACCTGAATAGAACCCAAGTGTTCTCAGCTTCTTGTTTGAGCAATCGTGCCAACACCTGTTCTGCGGTCTAAGAACGCGGTCGCGAACGATTACAGCTGAATATCTATCCTCCAACACGAACGACGAGATTTATCGCAGCTACCTCGGTAACGTCGTACATATATATATATATAATATATGTTGCCGTATGAATATTTCAGTTTCTCTCGCGAATCTCCTAAAAATCTGAAAGAAAGCATACGGTATGGATTATTTTAATATGATCGTTCGAAGGGAGGATTGCGATTTAACTTTTAAAAGGAGCACCGATGTCTCGTGTTCGTGTAGGAGGTACTGCGCACAGTATATACATATATAATACGTTCGCTTCTGCGAACACGCGGAAGAGAAATAAAGCGACATCCGGCGATATGTCGTGCCCGTGATTTATAAAGCGATATTAAAACTTCGTTGTCGATAATCTTGCCGAGTATCGTCGTCGACGGGAACTCTGGCGAACGTTCAATGTTATATAAAAATCGATCATCTCGTTCGTCCTCTTGTTCCATCTAGTCTTGTTCCGTCTTCCAGGCAAATAGTCGTATTCCGATCACGCCCACCCTTTCGGTTTATGGTGACCGGAAGCAGTCTCTCTCTCTCTCTCTCTCTCTCTCTCTCTTGCCCTCGTTTTCTTACGACGTTGCATATCGCGGGTGGTGAACAGAATGGCGTTGGTTTTTGCTCGAACTGCCGATACGTGCCGCATAGATGTAGAACGGGGGAAGCTTTGCCCTGATAAGATTTTATGGCAAGGGCGGCCGCGGCCAAGTGCTTCATTCCCGGTGCACTCGATGCACTCTTTTGTTCCACGCTCGCTTCCAACCTTTCGATTGGATTCCGATATAAAGGGAATCACGGACGGAAGTCTCGATGTTTCAATAAGTGGCTTCACGCAGTGTGATTCCCTTTCACGCCTGCGTTCCATTTTCAACCGATCGTTTCCGCCACGAGGATCGAGTGATTCTTCTTTCTCCTTTTTTTTTTCTTTTTAAATAACTGTATCTTCGTTTGTTCGCAATTGTGCAAGTTTCGACTTTTGTAAGTGTAATTACAGAATGGCGAATACTCATCAGTGTGGACTTAATATTAATTATTAGAAATCTCAGTCGGAGAAACGACGAAGGGCGTTTCGATCAGTCTAACGGTAGCGGTTTCCATATAAAACATATGTATTCCGCGAGAAGTTTTTATTCTCCTCAGCCATTCGTCTTTCTCGCGCTGTTTCCCATCCTTGAAAAAATTTATCGCTCAACAATCCCGCGGAAGACCGATGTCTAGGATCCAATCCACTTCGTATTCCGCAACAGCGGTCTTAAATATATTCATCGGCTGCAAAATACTGCCTGATAATATATAGCTCTTCACCTCTGTGCGTCCACGTGTGTACGTGTTTTCGAAAGCCTTGACTGATTCACGAAAGGCCATGTAACACGCGTCTCCCTTCACCGCTGGAAATCCTATTCGAAAGGATGAAAACAGGGCTCGCCAAGTACCAGTCCGTCGTGTCGCGTTCCCGCGTGCGATGTAAATCGCGAGAATATATATATATATATGCGGACGATTTACCCGGCATTCACACAGCTATCGGTGGCTCGATCGAGAAAGAAATTCACCCTCCGGGATTTGGTACGAATCGGGACGAGAAGTTGCGTCATTAATTGCGAAAGGGGTTGCAGAGGGAAGGTTGAAATAACTTACCCGTTAGACTTTGATCAAGTGTCCCGCGGATTCGTTTCGCGACGACGAGACAATTCTCCGGGCGGAAGCCGCGCGAAACAGATTTATACATCTACCGATCCCGTTGCCTGGATAAAAATTGAATCGATCATTTGTGCCGGATGTGTCACGCCACAGACTGTCCGTGTAATTTATTTTCGTCAAATAGAAAAAAAAAAAAGAAAAAAAATCCTTGCGTCACTTGCGTCAACGGTGTTCAATCTATCGGTTCGAAAAAAAAAGTTATCCACAAGCTTCTTGACTTTCGGCGTTGTTTTACACAGGCCTGTGTAAAAACGCACTTTCTCTCTGTCAAGCGACGCCAAAGCTACGCGAACCAGAAAAAAGGAATTAATCTGTCGTCGGATAGCCAAAGGATTCCACGATGCTGACAGATCAGTCGATAAAAAGTTCGGCTCGAAATCACCGGATTTTTTTGTTCCTTTCTTTTTTTTTTTTTTCCCCGAAACAACGGATCTCTGTCTCTGCCGGCGATCGGTCACTCGGCGCGAATTAACACCTCACGGCCAATTACGCGATAGATATAGTCACGGGAACGTGACATAGTTCGAGCCATCTCACGGGGATGAGTTTCACACAGCCGCGTTCGTCCCTTTTCGATTTCCTATTTTTTACCGCTCGAATTTTACCTAGTCGATCGACGATTCCCCTTGCTCCGTTCGCGTGCTTTGCTATTTCGTTCATCGCTTTTGTTCCCTTAGCCACGTTTTTATTCTTTTTTTTTCCTTTTTGCTCCTTTTTTTCTTTCCATTTTTTCTTTTTTTCTTTTTTTTTTTTTTTTTTTTTTTGGGTTTCTCTGCGGATGAAATTTCGAGCGAGCACGATCACAGTCGACGCGGAACGGAGAGGGCAGAATGCGAAACGAATATTTCCCTTTGACACACAGGGAGGGTTTGGTTATGATGTACGCATAACGAGGATATTCATCTTCCTCTCTCCTCTTACGCAGCGTAGTTAACAACTCGGATAATAAGCGAGTAGTTTGACAAATTATATTGCATTATTTCCCGATGAATGTACGCGCTATTTCCAGTTCGTTTAACGAACGTTAAGGAATAATCACGATAATGATAGCCCGTGAGGAAAATTAACACGGTAATTGCGCAGCTGTCGGAAAAGGTTATCGACGATGTTCGTGCTGACAATGCATCGAGAAGTGGATGACATTCGAATGTGACGGGTCAAGGTTATCCATTAAATTTCGTCTTGTCGTTGATATTTAATCACCTTTTAAAGAAAGAAAGATTTCTCACGAATCAGAACGCTCTACGAGTTGAAGTTTGGGAAAAATACGACGAAAACGGAATTTTTTAATTTTGAAATTGATAATTTTCGGTGAATCTAGGACTAAGTCCATTAAATTTAGTTTTTAACCACGTTTTAAAGAAGGAAAGATTTCTCACGAATCAGAACGCTCTACGAGTTGAAGTTTGGGAAAAATACGACGAAAACGGAATTTTTTAATTTTGAAATTGATAATTTTCGGTGAATTTAGGACTAAGTTCATTAAATTTTCGTTTTTAACCACGTTTTAAAGAAAGAAAGATTTCTCACGAATCAGAACGCTCTACGAGTTGAAGTTTGAGAAAAATACGACGAAAACGGAATTCTTTAATTTTGAAATTGATAATTTTCGGCGAATCTAGGACTAAGTCCATTAAATTTCGTTTTTAACCACGTTTTAAAGAAGGAATTCTTTAATTTTGAAATTGATAATTTTCGGTGAATCTAGGACCAGGTCCATTAAATTTCGTCTTGTCGTCGATATTTAACCACGTTTTAAAGAAGGAAAGATTTCTCACGACTTGAGTAACTCTACGAGTCCACATTTAAAAACAGTACGAACTTTTAAATTTCAAAATAATTTTCGCCAAATGTAAAACGACGGAATAGTTTGCTCGTTCAAAGACCGCGCCGAGACACGAAAATTACGTGGTTCCAGCTATCGAGAAGGACTAAAATTTGTCAAATTCGTCAATTTTCGAGAGAAAAGTTTTACAGAGTAATGCATTGAATCCACGTCGATCGCGGCTCGATTGTTGGACACGTTATTAATATTAATGCCGGCGCGGGTTCCCAAATGTAGAACGAAATGCAGAGGAGAGGGATGGGATCGTTACTTACATAAGCGGAATATATTAATTTTCGTGGAACACGGGATCGCGGAGCCGCGAGTGAATAAATTTTGCAACTGGCCGTACCCCGAAACTTTGTCGCGCGGACCGAAGTTTCGAGCCTGCTTGACGCTTTTTGCCACCGTCACAGTTTTCCCTAGCTCCGCTGTTCGCTCCCCTCTCGTCACCACGTGAATTTTCCCACTCCACTGTATCCGGTGTTGGAGCGTTTTTCCACAGTGTTGATGACCGTTAACCGGTATCACGTTTTACACTCGGCCACGGTCGTTGATTCTTTTTTTTTTTTCCTTCTTTTTCACTCCGGCAATTCCCGGAGCTGTCGATAAAATCGTTGCTTAAGGGATGATTAATGACGAAACGATACGACGCACAGTGAGCTGGCAAATTGGACGGAAGTCAATTCCTAGAGAATATGCGATCTGTGGGCAAACGAGTTTCCGTACAACTTTCATCTTCTCGATGGAAATCATTTATGAAACAGGATCTCAGCTTCGCCTGTTAAATATTGGATATTTTATGCGTTCTCGTGACTTTTAAATTTAAGAAATTTGCGATAACGTCCGATATAAACACGATCCATCGAGTGCAGGAGTCGAGAATAAATTCGTCGATCGAACAGCATCTAGCTGTTTGTCGTAAATCTTCCTCGTAAACTGACCATTCACACGCTAAAAGAGTGTTGGCCTATTTCTCGAGCTTTCTGAATTTTTCTTGAATTTCACTCTGGATAACGTTTGAACCGGAGGCAACGTTTTTGCCGGATTGCTTTGCTCGTTGAGAGAGAAAGAGATAGAGAGCAGACTAAAATCTTGGTCCGGTGACCGAGTTTTTAAACGAGGAAATTCATGAATCCCACGGGGGATTGTGCGCGACGGTCCGGGGCACCGAATGACCCCGCACGTTCCTGCATTCAACCAGACGAAACGTTCCCGTTACTCGGATCAACGTTGGATTACGTTCCGTTTGTACTTATTTAAATTCTGAAAATGTCAGCCCGCGAGATCGTGGCTCGATTCCTCCACTTTCCTATATTTTCTTTCTCTTTCCTTTTTTTTTTCTCTTCCTTTTTTTACAATGCCAACCGCAACTTTTCTCATTAAAATCTCGGCTCTGCTCTGTTGAGAGAAAAACGAACGGCCCGAAAGAAGAAAGAAACACTTGGCTCGAAGGAACGACGAGTCAAGTGGCTTCGTACATGTTTTCCAATTTCTTCGGTGAAAAATGTTACGTTTAATTTGACGAACGGAAGGATCGGATGGATGGATTATCCAGAGGGTCCCGCCGACAGGGGGAAGACTGTAATTCGATCGAAATTCACTCGATCGTTTTTGTTTCTTCGTGGAGAGGAAAAATCGGCGGGAAAATCGGTTTGCGTTCTAAATTGGAAAATGGACACGCAAAGTCTCGACTCGCGGTTTCGACGCGTGGATGCATGTAATCGGGAGATAGAACGAACCTGGGGACTTGGGGACGATAGAAAATGCAAATTTGATGTTCGGCATGTGATACTGAAAGTGGGTGGTATGTTTCATTGGTATCTACACGTGCGTATTTATATTTCAATAGGCGTACTCACGATTATTATTACACACGTTGGTATTAAATATTTTGCACGCGATTGCGTATCACGGCGAATCGAAATATGAATGCGAAATGAGATCATTTGGAAATGAATTTATTACAAGATATAGCGAACAGCTCTAGAAGGTTGTAATTAAACACAACATTTATTATACGTTGAAACGATGCAAGTAGTCTCTCTCTTTCGAATTTTATTACGAGTGTTACATTTATCTTAATTAACTCTTGCACTTTGATCAACGATCAACGCGTCAATTCCACCGTGCCGTAAAAATAAAAACTCGCCCCGCTCGGCGTACCTTCGAAACTGAAATTGACGTAAATTACGGATTGCCTTTTGAACGGATATTTACGTTGCAACAGAGGGGTCGCGGAGAAAATGAACGCGCGAGAAAATGAACAAAATATCGCGGCGACGAACAAAAGTGGGAGGAGAGGGGGCGGCGACTTAACAAGAACCCGTTCGTTGCGCGATCGATCGTTGCCAGACAAATCAGTTCTCACCGGACAAACACTCGAATCAGGCGTTGCCGTCGAAAACGAAAAAAGAAACCCCGCTCGATGCGGGTATAAATCCTTCAACGAGCAGAACACATCGATCGGCAGTTTGTCTTTCTCGTTGAACGACCCGGAATCACGAGCCATCGAGAGGAGGATCGTAGAAAGGATCGTGTTGCCGATCCCTATAAACTTCCTACCGGTATTTGGACCAAATCGTTGGAGAAGTCTTGGAGAAGAATTCCACGAACGGTAACCAGCGAAAGATGTTCAGATTTTTGTGGAAACAAACTTTCAGAAGGAGTAGAATACGCGAAGCATCTTAAAGTTTCATACTGTTTGTTTTATTATTTAGCGTTTGTCTGTTTATTTACCGAGAATGATCGTAGATGTTCAATTTCTTTTTGTCTGCAAAAGAGACGCAACAGCAGTCGAAAAAAAGGGGGTGAGAAGAGGAGCGAAAAAACAGAGAAAGAGAGAGAGAGAGAGAGAAAGAGGAATAAAAAGAGGACAAGTGGACGTTGCATTGAACGCGGCAGATTTAATTTCAGCGGTCACATTTTTCTCCCTTTGTTTCTTTATATTCCTGCCAGCCCGTCCCGGAATTTAAATGAAGTCGATATAATGCCATTACGCGTTTCAACTGACCGCTTGGCCCCCTTTATTTTTATTCGCGGACACACGCCGCGGACGGTTCAACCGCTGCCACGTTTTTGGTTTTCGTTTGAATTTTCCACCGTTATCCGTATATTTTATTGACCAAGGTCGTTTCGTAGTTTCCACCGGGATAACCACCGCTGCCACTGCCGCCGCGCAATAATTTCCATTAACAGTCCATTAATCCTGAAACTGAATTCCGAGCTCGAACAGTTTTACAGAGGCAAGTGGCTTTCGATGGAATTCGTCTATGTCTGGCCGGTGGCCGACACGTTCCACTTGCCCTCGATCTCGCCGATCTTCGCGGTTATTACAATTTAAATTCAAACCACAGTCACTGTATACCTGTCTCTGTATAAAGATTTGATTTTACATTAAATTTACGTGAAATTCATTTTGATTCATTATGTAGTGTCCACTACGCGAAAGTTCTAAATTAAATACTTCTAGCAACGAATAGGGAGATATGTGGTATTATTTAGTCCTTTATGTGTATTAAATCTTTGTGTTATTCGATTACTCTTGACATGTCTTAAACACGGAGAAGAGAAAGATGAGTTTTTTTAATAGTTACAGGTTACAAAGTCTTTCTTATTTGAATCTAAATCACTATTTTCCGAATATTTTGTCATTCGAACGTTGTATTGTCAAAATAGAATGTCTAATAGTAGCAGATGAGTTTCTAGTTACTAACAAACACGAACATCTGATAATGTAATGTTCAAGAATTAAGATTTATATTTCGAATATTAATACTTTTAGAGAAGCCTGTGAAGGCATTTTTATATTACATGTAAGATGATACACAAACTAGAAATGTTCAATTTGTGTCTTTTTAAGTATCACGAAGAATTGTCACAAATTTTCATATAAAGCGGTATCTTCAAGTATATACGGTACTTTGTCAAGCACTGAATAAATAATATAAACAAATAAATAAATATAAAATTAAATAATATCAAATATCTTTAAATATGCCAAGCATTATATGACATAAAGCATTATACGACATCTTTTTTTTTTTTTTTTTTTTTTTTTTAGAGAGAGAAATAGTAATTGAAGGAATAGTAATTGCCTGGAAAAGTAATTGGTTTTTGTTGCAACTAAATTTCCTCGATATTGTACGCGGCGCAATTTTCCGCCGTAAAATCGTATTTGTAAAATATTAACTGGCGGAGGGGGAGGTGGGGGGGGGAGGGAAAAAACAAGATGGAAAGCGGAAAAGCAAAATGTTAAACGATAGCCTGATGCTCACCGAGGATCGAATAAAGGTTTAATCGTGCGGGAAATTGAAAGTTCTGGCTCGAAAAGTATCAGGCCCGTGCAATTAATCTCGTCGAGCCGCTAATACGCGTGTCGGCGTTAAGCGATTAATTCGATGTTAAATAGCGTGTTTTCCATTGGGCTGGTTACCGTCCCCGGCCATTCATCATTCTCTTTTATGTCGCTTGTGAATCGCAGGAGCACATTACAATCGGATTATCCTGGGAACGATTATCCAGAATAGTGACGACTCGCCCCTATTTTCACCCACCCCTGGTCAGAACGAAATCTTCTCCATCTGTCTCGGCAATCCGATAAATAATATCCACGGCGTACAATCAGATTGTGCATTTCGACGTGAGAATTCAAATTCAAGACGTATGTAACTACTTTACGTTAAACGTGATGCTGTAAAATTTTAACTAAAAATGAAAACTAATTGAAACTAAAACGAGGAAGTAATTGTTCCTTCGAATCGTGTCAATTTCGTCGACTTATTTCGTTTTATTACTGCTATTTTATGACGCGCTGTATTTCGTCGTAATGGATCGTTATGTTAATTATTATCCGGGCAATAAAGAGTTTCGCGTGTTAAACGCACTAAACGAGATTTTGCATCAGGATTATTGGGGCATTACGCGAGATTGTGTGGTGAATTTATTTATCGAATCGTAATTAATAGAGTTTTATGACGACGTAAAACAGACAGTCGAATGAGAAAGGAAGAGAAAATGAAAGAGAGAGACAGAGTGAGAGAGAGGGAGAGAGGTGGATGGAATGGTTGAAGAAGATTTGGTCGGACAATACTCACCGTTGGAATCTCTCCTTCTATTTGATTCATTAACTAATACTACGCCATGGAATATTTATCATTCCTCGTCCACTCGGGCGCGCAGTTTGCACAGTTGTTGAATGTGCACGGAGTTCCATGTTGAATCTGCACGAAGTTTCTACGTGCCGTCGTAGAATGCGCTGTCGCGATCGTCCACTAGCTATATTAATCAAATATACTTAAATAAACGCGTTCCAAAGCAACACGCAATTGTCTGCTCCCGTCTAACCGAGTTTCGACAATTTTTGCATACGCTTCTTTCAATCAGACAATCTCGCTCCAGAAGGGCTCTTCCCTCAAAAACAGAGACTTTGCTTAACAGATATTTTCTATAGAAACAAAGAAAACGAAGAAAATGCTTTGAAGTGTTTTTTCAACGCGTAATCACAGTCTCTGGTTTTTTCGAATTTTCTTCTTTCTTTGACTATAACTACAATCCTCTGTTATAGTTTCATTTCTCAGCTCTCCATATACATATATATAATTGAAAAAGAATAAAATATATATATATATAAAATTGAAAAAAATACATATATAATTGAAAAAGAAATATATATATATATATATATATATATATATATATATGTTAATTTAAATTACATACTTACCGGGTTCCACGTTGCCATATTTAATACCTTCAAACGCAAGAGTAATCCAACCACCGGCGGTGGAAACAGGATCGGGGTTGTACCGAATGGGTGGCGGTCGACGCGGAAGATCGTGGTAAAAATTGAGAGAAACGAGGACGAAGTGCTTCTTTCGCCAGTTACAAGCCAACTCGTAAAACGACTCGTCGTTTCGTGGTCCGCCGGACGAAACAATTTTCGGCCAGAAGCGTCTTTTTCCACTCCTCCTTTTACCTTCGACTTTCTACGCTCTTCCCTCTCCTTTCTCTCTGCAAACTCCCTCAACTGTCCCCCGACGATAATGATATCAAGTCCGCGCGAAAATTATTTTTACCCCCGAATCCACTGAAACGGTCCGTGTCCACCGAAGGAAATGGCTGCTTCCAGAATGGTGCTTTCAATTCGTTTATTTAATAACTCACAATTGCTTTACATATACAGCTTCGCGAGCGGACGCGTCCAGCCGTCCTCTCGTAATTTATTCACGCATTCTTTCGTTCTCATTCTCTCTCGCCTCTCACTGATTCCGTTCTCGCGACTTCTCCACTCGCCTCGTCGTCTATGGTAACAGCATGCACACGCTTCCGCGATCTGGACGCGTCGAATTTATGTTCGCGTTCTCGAGTCGAGTTTTAAACGTTCTTTACAGTGGTGATGAGTCGATAAGTGACTTTTCGATAAGGACTTTTTAAGGTATTTTACGTAACTTATCGCGTATCGTAGTACGGTTTTATATATAAACAGCTATACAACTTATCTCGCTAGTTCATAGTAGTAATCCGTTTCCTCTCTCTCTCTCTCTCTCTCTCTCTCTCTCTCTCTCTTTCGCTCGCTTCAACACGTTCTTTCGTTCGTCCGGGGAATATGCATCGGCAGGCGGGAGCACTGTTTTATTCCTCGCGCGTTGGGAATGGTCCATCTTTGATTCGGTTATTGAGCAAGAGATTGGCGATAACGGGCTGTGAATTCGATTTTTTTTTCTTTCTCGCGTGGCTATGCACGTAGCAGAGCTGCAGACCTTCGGACGTTGAACGAGAGACAACGATAAACGGCGAATAAATTGGAGATCGACCATCAACACTGATGACGATTCGTAAGTTTAACTTTCAAAAGTTGCGAAAAGTTCTCTCGAGCTCTTTTGAAGGATTTTGGAAAATTTAGTAATTAGTGTTGCGGTGATTACATTCGCATGCGGTTTGTGTCGATTGGCGTAAAATTTTATCATCTACGGCACGACTTCAGTCGCTTCTGCAGAACGAGATACACGCGCCATTGCTACACGAACAACGATGCGAATAAACGTAACGTCGGCCATGTTAATTAAGCATGTGAACGCATCACTGTTGCGGCAAATATATTCGGATAAATTAGAAACACGGGCGCAGCATCGTGCTTGTTACGGTACATCGGTTTAATTTGGCAAATGATCATTTTCACTCTCGTTAAGATGGTCTACGTCTACGTGGCGTTCATCCTCCTGGAGTTTAAGCAGCAACGTGACCATACACACGCCTCCGCGTGAAAATATCGCCGAACCCCGAACTGTAAATCTCGTCGCCGCGAGGTTTCTCTATTAAACGAATGTTTCCTTCTTTGCACGCTCGAACAGATAGTCGAAAGTAGATCTCGTTCAAAGTTTGAAGAATGAATCCAACGTTGGGATTACGAAGAACGTAACCTTCTGTTTTTTTTTTTTTTTTCAAATCTTAGATAGTCAGATCGTAAACGATCCAATAAGTGAAAAATGGGAACTATGGTTATGCACAGTGAAGAGTATAGCACTGTATCGATACCTAAGTTTTCCTTGTAAATAACTTTTTATTGTCATTTACGATAAAGTGAATATTATAATTACATTATTATTATTGGTAGTGTAAACGTTACTGGAACTTGACTTCCCATGTATAATATATGACGAAAAACTGTAACAATGTATTTTTTTTTTTGGTTACAGATAAATAATAAAACTGTTTCTGTTACTGTTAATGTGCAAAACGCACTTGTGATATTTATTTTTTGTTTCCTTTAACGTAAATGACAATAAGAAATTATTTTCACAAGAAAGATTTACTGCTCTTCACTGTGTATTGATCTATATACGTCCTCTAAATTTTTCTTGCCATGACACATTCACTGTTTTATTAAATTGTGCTGATCTAACATGGAATTTATCGTTTCATGTAACGTAGTAACAACAGACTGAATAACTGTTTCAATGTTGGCATGTTTTTATTAACATTGTTCAGTTTTCGTACACTCTCGTATAATCATATCGCGAATCGACTCCTTTACTCCGTATGTAAGTTGCATGTACTTCAATTTGCCATCGGTTTTATAAGTTTATTCATTCGTTGTTTTGTCTAAATGTAGCAAAGATAACTAGTCTGACAGCGACTGACATCCGAGTAGCACGTCGTATGTATTGATGGTTCCGTGCAGCCAAATCGTTGAAGTTGAATTCATTCTTCAAGTTCGAATTGTTCGACGATCCACGTTCCTTAGCGTTTCGCAGCAAACAGAGATGCTCGACTCACAGTTACAGTTACAAGAGTCCGGCGTTGGAAAAAAATTTCCAATTACGTTTAACGCGGCCACGGGCCGAGAAATTGGCGGCCCGACAGCGGCCAAATTCTCGCTGTAAGGGGAGCGCATTCGAGGAATGCAGGGAAGATCACCACGCTGCCGTGGGAAGAATGTGCAATTGCGTCTGACCAAAAGGCCGGATCCGCCGGTATTATTGCGAATACCGAGTTTCTTCGCGCAATTCCGCGGTCCTAGCCACTCGCGATTTCCTCCTTCGCCATGGTGAATTCGATCTCTGACTCGTACAGTCATCAACCACGTTTGACAAAGCGGTCTTTCTCTTCGATCAACGGAACAACGGAATCTCGATTAAAAAGCGAGATCGCGAATGAATGAAAATTCTAAATTGTACGCGAGATGGGAGGATTCAAGTGACGGGTGACTCGTTTTTGGGACAGACATAATAAATGGCGAAAAGTTGACACGTTTTGTAGACCGGGCCACGCAGGCGAGCCTGCGTATTTTTCGCGTATTGTAGGTTGCAGCCAGAGAGGCTGCAGTCGTCGTTGACACGACGTTGACAGTGCAATTTCGCGAAATCCTGACACGCGTGTTTTGTGTCTTCTCACCTACTGACTGGGAATGTCGCTGCGTCGCGATTTTGACTGTGTTTGCGCCGAGATTGCTGCCCCATCCGAGCAAAATTCACCTCGACTGAAACCACGAGATCGTTCCCTTCTAATCGATCGTAGTTCGATTCTTTGACGGGAAAATTGGAAGGTGAGCATTGCGCAAAAGTTTCGATCAACCCTTTGGCGCATAGGCTCATTTATATTTAATTTAATGAAATTTCATATTTATGTATTAATGTTTTACGAAAACATAGCGCAAGTGTGTGAATCGAAAAGTAAATACTGATAAGCCAAAGATTCCGTCTGTAATACGTAAACAACACGACAATTCGGAGAAATGCAAGGCGCATATATGTAGCGTGTAGAAAACACGAATGCAAGAAACGTGACGTAGGATTATACATATATTGATCCATGTTTCGAATTGTACCACACTTTACTAGATCGTTAGATACGCACATCATGAAATAAAGGTTAAAATTACTGTTCAATTTTCAGTGTGTGCGCTAGCAATTCAATGCAGAACACGAATAAATAAATAATGTTGTTTCAGCATAGTGAAATTCAATTTATTCTGACTATTTCAATGTACTTTCTGAGAAATGTACTGTCTCAGAAATATAACAATTATTTCAATATACTTTTTGAGAAATGTAACAATCCAATACGGAACACGAACAAATAAATAATGTCTGTTTAACGTAGCGCGATTCAATTTTGTCCCGATTATTTTCAATATACTTTCTGAGAGATACACCTTCTCAGAAATATAACAGTACATAATACGAGTAAATAAATAATATTGGTTTAACGTAGCGCGATTCAGTTTGTTCCGATTGTTTCGATATACTTTCTGAGATATGCACGCTGACGAGAAATTTCTTCGCGATTGAACTCCGAATTGTTATACCACGTGCGTCGAGAGTCTGCCAAATCTAGCGAAAGGGTTAACGGCTTATCAATCGTACGAGAGTTAGATTGGCGACCGTATCAGTAGATAACAAGAACGTGCAACGCGTGAAACCGCAAGTTCAAGTTCCACGTCTGTAATACCGAAACGGATCCAGTCACCAGCGACCGCAGGCTGTCTGCGAAACACAACTCCCCCTCCCCCTCCCTCTCTGTTGGTCGCATTATGAATCCCGGATTATTACAATACTCATCGTCCGGCGTGAAACGAAATTCTGTCCAGCTCCGTGACACAGTTCCTCCAGTTCTCTCTCGGCGATGTCGGGCCAGAGCGCGTAACATTTCCTGCCGCGTCGTGTTGCCGCATTGCAAACATAATCTCATTACGAGCGTGACAAGCCCCGAAACTCGGCCGGACCGCCGGCTGTCTGTTCCCTTAATTCCCGGCCTATTTAACGCGTGCATGTCCCGCGGAACAAACGGGTCCGCACAACTTTTTACGCACGATCAAGCATTCCCTCTCTCGTTGTACGTAACAAACATCCGTCGAGTCGTTGTACATACAATGATCGATTTCGACAGACACACACACGCACACATGTACGTACGTACATGCGCGTATATGTCTGTTAATATCAGTAACATTTATACAGAAGCAGAGTAGCAGTTAGACGGGAATTTCTGCAGTTCACTCGAAAAACGCGACGCGCACGTGCGTCGAAATTCTCGTACGTGCAAAAAACACAGTTTATCAAAACGGAGTACTACATCTACCAGCTACCTAAGAGCTATACATCCTCGAATATATTTGCTTGCCGTTTGCATCGTTGCGCGTGAAATTGTCCCCGTTCCTCCGGCCGACCGTTTTTATTCGAATACGCGCGAGATATGAACGATACTCGCGCGTGTGCGTGCACGTGTGAAGAATGCCGTGCGAATTTACCATGCCGAGACCCTATAAACGTCACCTCCAAAATCGAGCAAGATTTAATCGCGCGTTGCTCGGACGATCTACGGCACCGCCGGAAATCTCGTTACACCAAACGTGTATTTCTCTCTCTTTCTCTCTCTGTCGTTGTTCTTTCTTTCTTTTTTTTTTCGTTTTGTTCCTCGTGATGGATCACCAGCGAGGATCTCGTAACGAGATTCAATTTCGTCAAAAGCACATCGTTCCTCAATGGAAAGACGTATATACGTGTAACGCGTGCTCGATCGAACGTTAGGAAACGAGGTATTTCTAATAAGAATTTTCTATCGAACTCGCGCGGAGAGAATTTCATAAGACTGCGCGCGATGGTCGGTGCCGGAAATATACACAACAAGGGGGGCTCGGCTCGATCGAAGCCAAGACGCATCGAATTGACAACGCGCAATGTGTAAAGCCTGCTTTCCTCGCGGTGATGATAAGGTGTCACGTGAAACCGTGCTCATGTACGATACCGATCGCCTGTCCAACGTGTTTCGACGACTAGCCTTGTGAAATCAGTGTGCTCCCTACCTGCCTCCGGTTTCTCGCGAAGCCACGTCTCGTTAGAAACGAGAGGGCGTAGTGTAATTTCGCTCGTTTCGTTGCTCGACGCCAGAACCGATCTCTCTCTCTTCCTTCTCCGTTATTTTTCGAGCAGAAGACAACACGCAGTGATGGCTCGTCTCTATCTACCGCCTCTCGTCGATATATTTAATAAGATAACAAGAAGGAAGGCCATATGTACATATAAAAATATAATCTTATCGCGATCGATCGGGCCTATTTATAATATGTATAGATCGTGCACGTTTATAATATGTATAGATAAAATCCTTCGTGTAACATCGGCCAGTTTCGTTTGTTTCTGGATTTTTTTTTTTTTTTTTTTTTTTTTTTGATACGTTTTTCGCACATCACATTTTTCGCCGGTGACCGGCAGATCACCGCGCATCTCGGTCACGTTCCACTCACGCTCGTCATGCTTGTTCTTTGTTTAGAGTGCGAAGAGAAACATGGTCAGCAATCGCACGACAATTGTATCGTGAATTATACGTTGATCGAGAAACGACTCGTCTACGAATTTTCGTCCAGTATCGCTGAGAGAAGCTAGGACTCGTCGTTGATGAAAGAACGGGACTGGTTCTCGTCGTTTTGTAAAACTGCTCAACTAAAAAATCAAGTGAGATCAATCGATCGGAAAATTGGGAGAATGGAAATCGAGGGGAAGAGCATTAGCGTTTGTCTTATTAATTTCTCATTATGAAATTTAAATGTTTGACATAGAATGGTATTGAAATATCGAACAGAGCGAGGCTACGAGATTATTACCTTCCTTCTCTCTCTCTCTCTCTCTCTCTTTTATGCAAATGGAATATGATAGCTAGTACGATCTACTTTGATATTCCGCGACGCTTTCACGAATGTCGATGCCTGGAGTAAAAAGGAAAAAAAAAGTGGAACGTGAAATTTCCCAAATTCCCCTATATTTTATTTCCATCGATTAAATTATACTGACGGGGAAATATCGCGGCAATTGCCGGTGTTCTTGGACCGGTTAAGTGGAGGAGCCACTTCTTCGTAGAAAATTGCCTGGTGTCAAGTAGCGAAATTATATTGACCTCGTGTCACGGATGTCGAACACGTTCACACCGTTTGAACAGGGAGAGACACATTTGATCACCGCGGAAGCTTATACATTTACGTAGCGCGGCGAATCGAATCGAATCGGTTTCCCTTCTTTCCTCGCGTGTCACATCACGGTGACGCCACGATGGTGGCGGTGCTGTAATTCAACTTCTTCATACGAGCGATCGACAAAAAGTGAAACGGAGTCACGTGTTGCATTTTGTCCTCATCCGATCCGTTTAATTCTGTCGCGTGACCAGCGAATTCTTCGTTTTTCCGTATCGTAGACACCCCCTCCGTTTATTAATTAATCGCAGTGAGATTACAGTTTTGCCAGACGTGACCAACTTTTTACGAGAGACAAAGAAGAGAGATTTAGAAATATACGTGTACGTGTCAGGGAGTGATTTTTGCGGGATTTCGAAGGACCGAAAGATGTCCAATCGCGCGAGTACGTTCGGGTATGTCCGTAATAGAGACCGGATATTGGATTCGGAACACGATTTTTCCGATTCCCCGTAAATTTTTCGTTTCGAAAGTTCAGGACCCGAAACTCATTCGAGGCCGGATATTGGATTCGGAGCATGATTTTTTCCCCACTCGTTGTAAATTTTTAGTTTTGAAAATTCAGGACCCGAAATTCATTCGTGACCCGATATTGGATTCGGAACGTGATTTTTTTTCGAATTTCAGTTTCGAAAATATTTCCGTATAAGAATACGTAAGAAAAAAAAGCATTGTAGCAATATAGTGGAAAGATACACCCCGTTCTTTCATTCACGCGAATGAAAATTGGTATAAAAGAAAGCAAAATATTGGAAAGAAAGGCCAATATATGTTATAGAAATACATACTTGTTTCACACAGGTTAATAAAAAAAAAAAAAAAAAAAAAAAAATAATGTCACTTCGTAAAACAAAAGTGAATTTTATTCGATGTTGCTATCGCTACTGTAATTCAAAACAATCAATCTTTTCTTTTTAATTGGCACACACTTGTTATCCTCGTTGCTTAAATTATTTGCAAGTTCGACTTCATTTTCATCATTTTCGTTAATGTTAATTTTTTTTCGGACGATTCGGATCTCAAACTTATTTTTTACTAAGTTTTCCTAAATTTGACATGCTTGAACATCGCCACAATAATCGGAATAATCATAATCGGCTTGCAGAATAGAAACACTATGAGTTTTTTTTACCGGTGTTATTGTCATTGTTGCTTAATGTATTTACGATAAATTGGAAAAATCATATCCCGAATCTGACAATGGGTTTCGAGTTCTGAGCGTATTTTCGTTTTTAATACTTACGATCCCACCCCATCCCACCCCATTGAAAATTATTAAATTCGATCCTCTCTCCTCTGGTATCGATATCAGGTATCTGCACGCTCCTGCTCTATATTAATCTGCCATTATTAAATATTTGCCCAAGAATTTGCAAATTGTACCCAAAAAAGGAAAAGAAAAAAAAAGAAACTGTCTTCTGCCGCGAGAGATTGCACAGAGATTGGCGAATATTATTTCATGATCAGAGATTTCTGCGCTCCAGGCGTCTGCAACGTTTTCAAATAGCGAATAAACATTCTCGCGCGGGCACCGTTGCCCGAGAAGTTTATTGTACACAACCTCGGTCTCGTTCACAGCGATCGTCTGCTTGCTACCTCTTTCGAGGCTCGAGGCGCATCGCGAGTTCTCTCTTTTTCTCACCCCCGTGGCGCATTGGCGTGCAAATGGCTGCACGCGAATAATTCAGCCGTGGTGTGTTTCAAGTACGTCAGAACCAACGGCGAAATCGAGAGGATTCGCGAATGAAGAGGAGCATCTCGCTGATAGACGGAAGAAAGAAATAAAACGAAAGGTAAAAAGCGCAGGGAGGAGGAAAAAGAGAAAAGAGAAACAAAGTAGGAGAAATGAGGATGGATTATTAGTTTGCACGACAACGAGAATCAACTTCGTTCACAGAGGTTCTGTAACAGAAGCGCGACGCAGATTTGTCCAGATTCGATGTGAATTTCGCTCGCAATGCAGCGGCAATGGATTATTTTCCACGCGACGGGAGAACTAGTTGGAAAGAATTTCTAGGCGAGAACTCTAATTAATTATATCACGACCGACGTTCGTCCAGCTATCCCAACTATTCGACGGTGGAAAAGTCGGCGACGCGCTTTCGCGAGATGTAGGTTAAACCGAGGCTGCCGCTCTCTGGTACACGTGGATGACGTGAAAGAGAGAGAGAGAGAGAGAGAGAGAGAGAGAGAGAGAGAGAGGTCGCAGTTCGATTACACTCGTGTACACTGGCTGTCGAGAGTTTCTTCGCTCAACTGCTAACTGCGGCTCTTCTGACATTTTCTGTTCAAATTTTCACCCTTGCTTCGCTCAGCGAGAAAAGATATTTCAAGGGAAAGTTTGGTACAAAAACTGAGGCAAGGAATGACGATTAATGTACGAAATAATGATTCTGTCTGAGGAAATTTCTTAATAAATAATTCTCAACCATGGGGAAGTGGTGATCTGATTTTGGCAAAGTACAGTACACTCATAAAGTACTCATAAAGTACGATCGATACGAGGAGGAAATATAATCGAAACTCTAAAGAACCGAGCAGTGGTAAGTCTGTAACATGTACACGTTCTTCAATCAACGTTCTCGATTCAACAAGCTTCCGTTATTCTCTGGTAACGAGCGATAAATCTCCGCCAACTCGTCCATCGACGGAACATTCCAAACAACACTAGCTCCTCTCCATTGGTTTCCAACGTTTCCGGGCATTCCCTCTCTCCCCCCGTTCATTAGTCCATGATGTTTCTCGTCATTGTGACAACGAACACTAGGAATAATCTTGAAGACTATTCGCACACTGTCTCGAGCGTCCGTCCACGTTAGAACTGTACAATAATGGCCCACTTTGTAACAACGGCGATGTGTCTCTCCGTAACAGCGAGAAGGAAACGATCTCTCCGATTCTTCCTTCCCTTTCGCCTTTACACGTTAACTCGCGTTAACATGATCATCGTCGAAAAGAAATGATCACCGTGACGAGTTCTTCGAGGATGAGCTACTGATCAAAATCGATCGATCGAGAAAGGGAAAATATCTATTTGTTAAAGGTAAAAACGATCTGTCCTCCGTCCGTTTTTTCTCTTTCTTCTTTTCTTCTCTTTTTCTTTTTTCTTCTCTCGTTTCACCGGCTACGCGACCAGGTGGATCGACGATTCATCGTTGATCCTGAGAGTCGATACTCGTTGCCGGTTGACTAGTCCGTGATTCGTCGATCTCACCGACGACGCGCGACTGACATCGTTGCTTCAACGTGTTTGCACTCTTCGTCTTGTCTCGCGGTGCCCCACGCGCCACGAAATTCACGTCTGACTGCCGGCGGAGATCTCCCGGCACTGTTGTCACGCCCTGAAACACACGAATTCACGATTTCTCTGTTAGGTTTTGTCTTCGTCTTGCTTTCGGTTGTGTCTTTCGTCTTACTTGACGCGCTGCCTAAACGGAAAGTTCACTGTCAATCCCTGGGCACTGACGCCGCGCTTAACGTGTTAAATTTGTGTTACTTTTACTTACAACATCGTAGCTTATTATTAGGGTGTTATAACCTATAAGATTTTTTTTTTTTCATATTATATATAACCTGTGTAAGGTTATTTGCATTTTATATTTCTTTGCATTACCGTTTACCATTCCTGCACTGTTCTCTTCGTTCTATCTGCAAACAATTTAGAAACACGAACATGCAAAGGAAAAGAAAACGCGCAGCGCTGTCTAAAGGAAGCAGGAAGCTCCGTGTCTCGCTGACAACGATTTTTCGTTTCTTTGAAACAGACCCTTTGTCTAAAGTGCTGGTCCTAGTCCTTTATCCTCCTCCCCTTCATTTTCGGGAAATCTAACGTTTCGTTATCGTCAGCCGTCAAAGGATTATCTTAAACATTCTCTGTAATTACGGCGGTGCATCAAACGTTCCCTCCATCGTTCGTAATTAGCGTTTCAAAACACGTTCAAGCTATTAACCGCGCTGCAAACATGTTAACAGAAACATATAGCTAGAACACCTATCCTATCCAAGTGTGCACGCGGTCAAAGAGATAGCCTGGCTTTAATAATTCACACAGGATAACGGGAGCCGAAGTCAATCCTGGACAAAATACAACATTCGCCCAAGGACGTTCGCGAGAGGTGTGGAACAACCGAGGCAACGTTATTAACGTTCGGGAATAAAAGAACGCAGAGATGAGATTTCTTTTTTTTCTTATCGAGCTGGTAACCCGTCCTATTTCCGTTTCACGATCATTTGTGGGAGCACAATTTCTCTGTGAAAAACACCGTTCACTCCCTCTTTGTTGCTTCTTTTCTCGATATCCGTCAAACGTTTTAGGACAACGAGATTTCGACGACGTTGGGCGAATGTTGTCACGCTGAAACACGTGATGAGCGAGATTTTTATCACAGCGAGGTTTGTGACGTAACTGCGAAGAGAGAAACTTGAAAGAAGTGAGAATCTTGGATCGTCGATTTAGTTGCCAAGTCGGTGGAAATGTTGCGCAATGAATAGTATAATTTATTCAAATATGCGGGAAAATACCTTTGGTAGAAAAAGAGGAAAGAGAAAAACAGTGTTAAAAAAACAGTTGGATAATATACAGAGTGTTCCCGAAATCCTGGTACGATCCGTCAGGGTGCGATTCTACGTGTAAAATTTCCATGTGAAATGTATGCTTCGTTTTCGAGAGTATCGAAGATTTGTCAAGTATACTTTAAAAATTTGAAAAGTGTGTCGAAGATGTAGAACAAAATTTTTTTCTATGCTTCATCTTCGAACTTTGAAAATTTGCCAATGCAACTTTGAGCGGAACAAACCTGTGATGAAAAATGAAGCAGTTTAACCGCTTGCGCTGAAATGACGTGCCACGCACGTCGAGAATTTTTTGTACCAAAATTGTAAACATAATTGTAATATTTTAAATATATTTAAGTAAAACAAAATTGGCAAAACAAATAATAAATTTATTACTTCTCAATAATTTCTATCCAGTGATATCACATCGACGAGTTCGAAAAGTAAGCGACGAATTGTTGTACACGGTTTGGTCATTCGTTACGGTCCGCAATCAGCTGCCAGCGCAAGCGGTTAAACACAGATCGGAGGGATGAGACGAGCGAGATGAGTATAAACGGTGAAAACGACGACGAGAGAAATTCCGAGGAGCAAAAGAAATGGACCGGGAGAACAAAATATTAAATATTGAATTTACGCTATAATACAAATACGCTGGAGGAATCAATCGCGACGCGACATTGAACGAGAGAAAAAGTTGTTCCATTGAAAGAGGACCTCACTGCCGGAGGACGGCAGTCTCGAGAGAGAAATTCAAAACTGCTCCGGCACAGTCGAGGGATGAGAAACGCGCGTTATTACGAACGAATTTCATGCGACTTCGTTACAAGGCTTGGTTGCCGAAACACGACCAGCATCTCGGTTCAATCTTCCACGGAGATTGAAGCACCGCTGGGACATGTAACTTCGAATATGAATATATTGAAGGGCGGGGAGGCGAGCTCGTCCGTGTTACGCTTGGAACACGATGAAATCGCTGGTAACACGGCCCGCGGTAACATGCCTCCTATGTGTGCTGGTACTCTCTCTCTCTCTCTCTCTCTCTCTCGCTCTCTCTCTCTCTCTCTTTGCGTGCGTCTTCGTGGGTGAATTCAAATGAGAGACGTCGTTCAGATGCGTGTAATGGATATATTTCACTCCCGGCGGAAGACACGCGCGCGCGACGGAAATGTCGGACGAGTGCCGTTACACAATTTAAGTGTGTTCCATTTTGCATAAATTAATTATTCATTGTACGCTTTAACCGATGCTTTTCGCCTCGATCGGTGTGTGCCGCGTCGGCATCGATTGCCCCAAATTACCATGTCGATCGCGATTTATCGTTTTGCCATTCAGATAGAGGAATGTTCGCGGATTCCGCGAGGAATCGTTGAATCCGTCGTTATCAGCAGTTCGATCGTCTAAACGCGGTGTCGAACCACTTGTTTATGAAAATTGTTTCAAAAAATATATCTTGCGTGTTGCGCAACTTCTGAAGAACGTATTGTAGGAAATAAATGATGAAAGATCGCGTAGAGTTGAAGGGAACAGGAGTTGTGTGAATTTACGTCACAAGTCTAGACTGAATAACTTGGGAAAAAAGTGTTGCGCGAAAAAAAAAAAGAAAAAAAGAAAAAGGTAAAGGATGTTTCATAGAAAAATCGAGGGAGTCGATTTTATATCTGCAGGTTGATTACGTAACTTATCGATGAATGAACAGATGTAACTGTTGATAAAATTGTACGTCAACAGAAGCATGGATAAATCGACGTGTTCGAAATTCTGGCAATTCCTGGCTCTAGAGACGATAACGATGAGCTTCTTAATGAACTCTACGCTATTAATGACTGGACGATATTATATAGATATCAAGTTCTACGATCGAGCACTGTCAGTATCAGCTTTCACGACCAAAGGCAACTGGTCGTTAGCACGACCAAAGATTTCATCAGAAATCAGGCAAATCGTACTGGTCAAAAATCACGTTTTATTGAACTAACGTCTCCAAGTACGACGACCAAATAAAATGACGCTAAACAATATCGAGTTTCGAATAGATTGAATCGTACACCGCAGAAATCGATGCGACGAATCCTCGGCGTATCCAACGCGCTCATTTATCACCCCGTCACTGTAGCAATCGCATAAATCAAACGAAACAACGCGTACAATTCACGAATCTCTTCGATACTGGCGTCGCGGTTTCAAAAACACTAAAACGTTCGATAAAACCGTGGATCGTTCTGACGATTCGAATCAACACGGGTCGAACTCGGGGGGGAAAAATGATCAAACGTGATGATAAATTTCGATCGTCGAGAGAGAACAAGAACATTGTCCCCCTTCGTGAACATTCGTATTTGTCTTTGGTAGAATCGTGAAAAATTGTCGCAATAATAGTATCGTGGAACTCTTTTTCTTTTTTCTCAGAGTTCTAGATTCAGAGGAAATTTAATTGGTAATCCTAAGTAATTTTCTCCTGGAGTTCCAAAGTCTCTGACGTGACAGTCGGCAAAGCAAATTGGTAGGAAAAATTAAATCAGAATTGGCCGAGAACAAATTCCGGAGACGGTTGTGGCGCAAAGAGCCGAGAGTTGTCGAAACAAATGTATTTTTCAAGTTACGAGCTACTGAGGAAATTTCGAACTATTCGCCGAACTAACTACAGTACCAAAGACAAGCGACGAGTCGTAACGTTAGTTTAGTAGCTTTAAACACGTTCCAGGTACACGTGTAGCACTTGGCTTTCACGTGCTCGATTGCTCGCGAACGTCCAACTGCTCGCAGGCGTACCATCTCGGAAAAGTGTCGTTTAATTTCCAATGTGTACGTGACAATGTGCGTACGAGTGTGAAAAGGGTCGGGGGAGAACTCAATTTTTCAACGTTGACAGTTCGAAACGAGAAATTTGGTTTCTTTAAAAAGAGAGAGACAGAGACAGAGACAGAGAGAGAGAGAGAAAAAGATTTAAATTGATTTTCATGTGGAGAGAAATATCGTTCGTTTCGATGGAATCACCCTGTACATGGCGCGAAACGCCAATCGCCGCCAGTCGCTGCAGATTCTGCAAAAGTGGGTACGTCGCGTCGGCGTGCTACGATCGCGAGATCGACGAATCGGGATCGAAACGATGGTACGGAGAGGAGGGGGAAGGAACGAGAACGGGAGAAAATTGGAAATTCGGAGATTCGCGCCGGAGGAAACCGGTGACGGGGATGAAACGGTGTCGGACAATGGAGCGCTCGCGCCCGGTTGTAACTCTTCTCTCGCAGTAGATTTATGACAGTTTGACGAGTAGCTGACCAACTCGCCATAAATATTTACTTATTGCACACGTTCGACACGTGAAATTTTTCACGACATTTTGGTATAATTGTTGGATGGTTTTAACTCTTCGTCGAGATGTCAGAGCGAAATACTTCAGTAGTAGCAGCGATACTTGATCAGACAAAGAGCTATGTCAAAAGGGGCAGTCTTTGTTAACTAACTCGTCATAAATATTTTAAATATTTTTCACGACGTGTTTGTATAATTATTGGGTGGTATTAAGTGTTCGAGATATCGGAGTGAATACTTCAGTAGTACCAGGAATATTTGATCAGACAAAGAGCTACGTCAAAAGAGGCAGTCTTTGTTAACCGACTTGCCATAAATATTTTAAATATTATACACGTTCGATGCGTGAATATTTTGGTATAATTGGATGGTTGATTCTTCGTCGAGATATCGGATCGAATACTTCAGTAGTAGTAACGATACTTGATCAGACAAAGAACTACGTCGAAAGAGGCAGTTTTTATTAATTGTAAAAAGAATGTTGCAGTCTTTCTGCCTATAAAAAGTAGAATGTTCTAAAGTTTCTAAAGGTACGTTCTCAAAAAAATCTTCGTTCAACAAAAATCTTTCCTTTTGAAAAGAACTTTGCTGCTTATTATCAGCACTACCGATGGCCTTTGATACACGAATGGCAAAAAGTATCAGACACTTTCTGCCGAAATTTTGAAGTTTATTTGGCCCGGCGTCTCTATGTTGCGGAGGGTCGTATAAATTTCGAAGGGATATCCATCCTGCCACGGCGTTGTTTATACTTTCGTTTTGCTACGTGATAAATCGCCCCTCCCCCCTCCCGCAGTAGGAAGATACGGGGCCGTGCAACGCAGTTACAGAATTAATGAGTCCGATGAATGCGCTTGTTGTTCCATCGATTCTCCATTTGCGGTCACTTTTTTGGACATTGGCCAGCAATCGGCCAGTGGGAACGGTTGGCGGTGTGGAAAAAGGGGACCGACACGTCCGAACGCGCGTGAAAAACAATGCGCGTCCTGTTCGTTAAGCCGAAAGGTGAGTCCGTCTCCCCGTGCTTTTCGTCAAATTAATCGCGGTCCTGACTTTACGTAGCAGTCGATCGATTACTCTCGCAGTAGGCACCGGTACCGCGATAATTGTCACGTAGAATCGGAATGTTGCGTATGTCAGCTCCTTTCGAATTTTATCGTAATAAATTTTTATGCAAAGAAACCTGCAAAATTGATCTCAACCTTGAATTTCAAGGTTAAAAGAATTTTTTTTTTTTGCATTGTATTCTACTCGTCGGGAAGGTGAAGCTTTTCCAAGGAACCATAGGTCGCAACCTAACAGTTCTCTTGAAAAAAAATTTTGTAATCGCTGCGGATGCGTGTGTCAGCGAACTTTATGACTGCGGACGCGTGGGTGTCCATGTTACATAATTTTCGTATTATGTTTCACTAACATTTGATTTGTCATAGTTGTAGCATCAGTGTGAGTCTAAATAATCAAATGACAAAGCTAATTGCGAACATTATTGGAAGTATATTACGTCGACGCGTCCAAAACCATAAAGTCGCTGTCAGAACGCACGCGTCTGCAGTATTAAATGATTAAGAAATTACTCAAGAGAGCCATTAGGTGGCGATCTATGATTTCTTGGAAAATCTTTACTCTCGCGATGAGTAGAGTACGATGCAGAAAGAAATTTTCGATTTTGAAATTCAAGGTCAAGGTCAATTTCCCAGCTGGTTCCTTACACGTATTTCCATCAAATCGAAGGTGATAGCCACAGACAAACTTTCCTCTCCACCCCGTACATTGCGCGTTTGTGCAACCGCTCTTTCAATTTCTAGCGATCGACGGGTTAAACGTCGAAGGCCAATGATTCGCGGTGAATTGGCAGTGGTCATTAGAAGCATAGCGATCGTTATTTGGCGATGGTAAAACCAGTTGCTCGTTATCCGGGCTTCGTTCGTCGTTTGAACGACGCTGGCAAAGCGGCTTGTTAGTTGTACGAACGATCCGGAGGATGGATAATGAAACTTCGATCAAACGGGAAACTAATTTTTATTATTTGCGCGAAAATGCTTCTTTTTCGCGGGCTTTCAAAGGATCTAATCGTCCTTCTTTATATCGAAACAATAGAGAGGGGTGCGGGTGCGGTGGAAGGGGGAGAGAAACCAAAAAAGAGCAAAGAGAGAAAACGTGATTCTCTGGCAAGAACAACGGAGAAGGGGAGGGGGAGAGAGGAGGCTTTAATCCTCTGCAAATTCTCGTTTCGCTATAACTTCGTTTACCCTCTCGTTTAACGCTTCGTTCTGCTTCGTTTCTGTTGATAAGCAGAAATACTGCCACGGAAAACATTCTAATTTCTCGTTACATATATATATATATTTTCGCGCGCGAACGTATTTAGAGAAGCGAGTGCCTCTCAAAGGGGGCCCCGTAATCTCCCGTTTCAGTGTCGTGCTAGACCTACCGAACGAGCGATAACACGTGTCTGTCCTCTGTTTCCGAAATAAAGAAGTAAAGAGAAAAAGGAAAGGGAGACGAGGTGAAACGGGGAACGAGCCTGTAGCTTAATTAAGTTCAAACACTTACGTAGCAGTGTCGTAAATTTCGTGTCTGTTGAATTAGAGACGCGGGGTATGGCGGGAAAGAATTTATCTTGCAAAGGCGGTGTGATCAAAGAGAGTTTGCTTGCTTGGCGAGGACACTCGCAACGCAAGCAATTTCCGTAATATTTTTTCGAACGGACTGATCCTAGTTCGGTGTGGGAAGTTTCAAGTGTTCCGCGACTTCCGTTGCTCAGAAAATTCGGATATTTGGAATTCACGCTTTGAAAATTCGCACTTGCGCTAATGTATTGTGTACTTGTCGTTGATGATGTGCAAGGCTCGAGTTTACACTTTTAACGACTAATGAAATTTCGAATTAATACTTGATAATTATATATACTTGAAATTAACAATTGATAAAATTTCGCGAGTAACGTGCCATCGTTGAATAAAACGATGAAAGAAAATCGTACAGCAAATTTTAAAGAATCGTTGTAGAAACTTGGATCTTCAAGACTTATGGATTTAGTCGTAAATGAAATTTCTCGGTGTTTCTACACACGTGTGAATTTTTACAATCTTTTCAAAAAAAAAAGAAACACTTTTCCATTTGTTACATGGTGTTTAAATATCTTGGGAAAAAAAAGGAATCCAGTGTTGTCGAAATAGATCGTTGTGTGATCTCTTTTACGAAATTGTAACAATTTAAAGTAATTGTGGTTAAACTGATTTTACGAAACAACAATTTATGTTTGCCAGAATGGCGATGGTAACAAGATCGTAGAATTTTTCCGGGAAAGCTAAAACATCCTACAAAACGCTACGTATGCTTTTCCTGTATTCTACATGCGAATACTCAATGAAATATTATTCGCGTTAAAATTCCTAAAATTTCTAAAATAATTCAGACAGCTCGAGTTTAAAGGGTCGAGTCTAAAGAGCTGTTGAAGACTTTGGCGTTTACAGCTCAACGCTTAAATCTTTGAGACTCAAGCCATAGAAGTTAGAACCGCGGCTCGAGTTTTCCAGACTCGAACTTTTCGGTTTCTTTTAATTTATATATTTTTATATTTTCTTTTAATTATTCTTCGAAAATCAGTCTCCACCGCAATACACAGTGTAAATAAATCCTATCAATTTCCTTTTTTTTATTCGCTTGATTGACCAATTTATTAATAGTTCTAGTAATAGAACCATGCAATAGAACTTACAGTAGCGATACATCGTCGCGTTCTGCTAATTCTCCGGGAATTTATAGACTCAAAGGACAAGGGAAACGTCACCGTGGGCGACTCGGTTGGAAAGTTGAACAGTGTCGTTCAACGTGGTTGTATGAATCGGTTGTAAGACGAAAAAGGAAGGACACGTGAATGGTGGCGAACATTAGCTGGAACCGGCGCCCCCCCCCCACAGTCAATTTCTCACACCCGCGATAAAGGGCGAGGAATGAATCTGTCAATTAGCGCGAGGCGAAGTGCCAATTACCCTCTGGAAGAGTGTGCAAAGCGGATTCCTCATTAAACCCTGTGGCTGGCCTGCTTTCTTTCGCACGCTGTCGACTGCATCGACCTCCGGGAGGATCGAGGGCTTTGCTAGATAAGACACTCGTGGAAAAAACGTTTCTCTACTATGGCGCTATTTATCGCGGACCTCTCTGCCATTCTCCAGTCTGTTAACTGTCAGATTTCATACCAGCGCAGACGCGATTTAAAAAGTTTTTAACGAAACATTCGAACAAATAATTGCTTGCGAAACAATTAACAAACGACGAATAATGTTTGCAGAAACATCAGTTCAGTATTGAAATACTGCACGTAATTTATACAAAATTGTGATTTGTATTTACAGTATTTAAACGCGTATTTATAATGTTTAAGCGTGATTTAAAAAGTTTTTAATGAAACTTTCAAACCTTCCGATAAAAGAAACCAGTGGATTTGCTTGCGTCAGCAAATGATGTTTGCAGAAACGTTCAGTATTGAAATATTGCATGTAATTTATACAAAATTGTGATTTGTATTTACAGTATTTAAACACGTATTTACAATATTTAAACGTGATTTAAAAAGTTTTTAATGAACCTTTCGATAAAAGAAACCAGTCGATTTGCTTGCGTTGACAAACAGCGAATGACATTTGCAGTAACGTTGAATATTTAAATTTATATTCGTACGTGATTGTGATTTGTATTCGCAGTATTTAAATTTGAGAATTAAACGTTAAAGTTTGAGCACGAGTTTCTTTAAGAAGGACAAACGCGACGAGCGAGATTCAGCGCTACGAGGCAAGGTATTAAATAAAGTTCTTTTATAAATAGAGCTTGAGGGATTAAGGATTTCCAAAGATTGATAACAAACGGCGTGAGAATTTATTGAATTCGTCTTAAAGCCAGTCCTGCGATCCTTGAGACAGCGCAGTCCGCTTGATAATTGGATTAAACATTAAACCGATGAATCACGACTCTTGGACTGTTTACGCTGCAGATCGTCCACGTTCCTTCGTTTCTGTTCCAATCGCGCGGAGAGGAAATATTAAGGCGCGACACGTTTATTAATCTCGTTAGTTACGGCTTTGCTAATCCGTTGCGTTTCTCGGAACGCAAGGTTTCAAACATACGAGATACAAGAGACACCAAGGCACAAAAAAGTAGTTAAGAACAGTGCTAGTCTCTTGGGAGAGTTTCCTAAGGACTATCGAATTATTAATTTGTTCTCTCGTCATTTTTTATTAATTTCGTTTAGAAGTATCGTGTTCATGCACGACTCATTTTGTAGTATAAATGTAAGAAGTTCAATCAAAGTTATGTTTGTTAAATTTATACAAATGTTAAAATGATCTATGCTGGATTGTACCTTGAACTCGTAAAATAATCAGACTCGCGAGTGAGCGATGAGACTCGAGGTGACAATAGTAAACGCGCTACAATGATTTTGGTGAGAGCACGGTGGATGTTAGGACTTGTTGCCAACGTAAAATAGAAGACGAGTCGACAAGATAATGATCGACAGGAAGTACTGACCTGTCTTTTGTCCATTGGCAAATTCCACGTTCGTTCGAAATCGTTAACATCGAGTGTCGTTAACCTCTTGCGTTGGAATAACGTGCACGTCGCGAATTTTTTATTCCAAATTGCAACATTTTCTCAGTTTTAAGTATATTTAAATGTAACCCAGGCAAAAAACAAAATGACAAGTTTATCATCTCTTAACAATTTCTATCCAGTGATATCATACCGACGAAGTTCAAAAGAAAAAGGAAGCGACGAATTATCGTATAACGGGTTCGGTCACTCGTTATGGTCCGTGCAACCAGTCGTCAGCGCAAGGGGTTGACGGTAGGTTGACATTTAAAAAAAATTCATTCCGCATCTTCCCTCGCGACAACGAACGTAACGTAAAACGTTACGAAATTTTCAAACGTGAACATCGATGAGAAAAAAAAAAAACACGTGATCTGGAGGTTCACTTACAGTGGCGAAGAGTTAACGATCCACGGTTCATCGTGGTCTCGCGAACGCTATCGATATCGATGCACAGAGCACCGATATCGGCGAGATCCCATCCACAGGGGGTGGTGGGGGGTGGATCGCGATTGGGCGAGCGACGGCTCGCGATGAGGGATGAACGGATGCGACGTCATTGACGTTGGCTCGCGGTGATCTATGGTGACTGATAATGAAAGCACGGAAAGTGAGATACGGTTGGCTGCGAGCCACGTTGCATAAGCTATAGTTTCCGCGGTGGCCGTCACATGGCACCCCGGCACTTCCTTCTCCCCGTTCTGAAACTGTCTCCTCCCCCCTCCTCCCACCTCCAGCGCAATACGCGAGCCGATACGCGTCGATAAAACCTTGAATTATGAATACCGGTTAATTCGCCGAACGTAAGCTGATGACGCGTGCGCGACGAGATCATCAGGATTGCGGATCGAGCGCTGCAAACGGAAACGAGGAGTCGACCGCAGCGTAACGAACCGCGATCGCGAGTGATCGGATCGTTTTCTGCTCCGTTCGCGAGTTCACGGGAAATTAGAGGCAATTTCCGGGCCCTCGTTTTCAAACAGAGGGCTGCTTTGTCACTACGATTTATTTGTTTCTTCGAGGTTGAAACGCGTTCCGGCCAAGTTCCGTTTCCGGCGACAGATTTTCGCGGTTTCGTCTGTGTTGTTAATAAGGGGAATGTTTCAAACTACGGCGAGATACGACGGAGAGATTCGTTCGCGTCTTACTTTGAATTACTTTGCTCTTCGTCTTAAAAGAACAGTTGAAAACATTCGAGAATTGAGTTTCTAGATCTGGATTAACTTGCGAATGTTATACATTAATACTATCGCACTATCGGCGATTTCGTCAGAGATGTTAATAAAAAGAAAAACAAAAAGAGAAAATATAAAACTTTACAATACAACGAAGTACACATTTTACGAAAAATTATTTAAATCTCCAGAGTATACATGAGTGACAAAAATTACAAATTGGTCATTTTGACCACGACAATTCAAAGTTCGCGCAAGAAAAGATTTATCCCCTTTTCTTTTTTTTTTTTTTTTTTTCAATGAAACGCAAGTCTCGAAGTATTTTCGAGAATTCGTCGCTCAGTTTCGCAGAGTAATTCCTGGTTCATTCGAAACCGTGTCGATTAATTCGTTGATGGTAAACGGCGCACGATTGAAACGGCGTTCGCGCGGGCGTTTCGCAGGTCCCGTCCTTTCGTTCTATTTATTTCACCGGCTCACGGAGTCATGAAACGTAAATCGTGTAAAATCCAATTAAATGGATTCGATTCCCATGACCGGTGCCAGCTGGTTTAAATTGCACCGAATCTCACTCTCTCTTTCTCTCTCTCCCTCTCTTCCTCTAGGCGTTACCTTGCAATTTTATACATCGACAGGTGGATGCGAGCGACCTCGAAATCAATTTCCATCGATCGCCAGGAAACAGACGTTTCTCTTCCGAGAGCTTTGTCCGAAAGAGGAAGAATTTGGCGAGGGGGAGATGAAAAGGAGACCGCCGATTATTTATTATTAAACCGGGCGAAACTGAAGGGATCCTTCCGAACTTCCGGCAAATTTCTCGGGGAAAGTACCGGCGTCCCTTGTAAATTTTAATCGGGCGAATTGAATTAGTCAGGGATGCGGGTAACCGCGGCCATCAGGAGCCGGAAACTCGTCGAAAGTTTTCCGAACGGAGACGGATGAGCTGAACTTGTTACCTGCTAGGTCGAGTCGCGCGTGATGCCTGCCGATGTATCGCGAGAAGCGTCTCTCCGTTCCTCGTATAGAAAGCACACTCGAGATTCTTTGTAAAAATTTAAAACGGAACAGACGGATGGAAGAATAGGAGAGTTCGTTCGCATTTCGATACATTGTGTAAAAGAATATATGTCGAGATAAAATATAAATAATATTTGTTTAACGACAATATTGGTGATTTAACAATAGATAATGAACCTCTTGCGCTGCAACGCACGTCGAGAATTTTTTGCTCCAAAATTGTAATATTTTCTCAGCTTTAAGTGTATAGAAGCGAAACAAAATAGGCAAAACAAATAATAAATTTGTTACTTCTCAATAATTTCTGTCCAGTGATATCACACCGACGAGATCAAAAAGAAAGCGACGAATTTATTGTACGGTTTGGTCACTCGTTACGGTCCGCAATCAGTTGCCAGCGCAAGTAGTTAATCTCTGCCACGCACGTTGAGAATTTTTTGTCCCAAAATTGCAATATTTTTCTCAGTTCTAAGTATATTTAAGTATAAACCAGGCAAAACAAATAATAAATTTATTACTTTTCAATAATTTCTATGTAGTGATATACCGACGAGTTCGAAAAGAAAGCGACAAATTATTGTATACGGTTTGGTCACTCGTTACGGTCCGCAGTCAGTTGCCAGCGCAAGTGGTTAACCTCTGCCACGCACGTCGAGAATTTTTCGTCCCAAAATTGCAATATTTTCCTCAGTTCTAAATATATTTAAGTATAAACCAGGCAAAACAAATGATAAATTTATTACTTCTCAATAATTTCTGTCCAGTGGTATCACACGGACGAGTTCAAAAAGAAAGCGACGGATTTATTGTATACGGTTTGGTCACTCGTTACGGTCCGCAATCAGTTGCCAGTGCAAGTGGTTGTTAAACGAACAACTAATATACGCGGTCACGACTGAGATAAATTCTTTTCTAAAACCTCAATCGATTCTTCTTCCTTCGACTGAGAAATCGAGAGAATTGTTGATGTCGTTAAACTGCCGTAAATCGTCACAGTATATATCTGCGCCTTCTTCTGGAAGTCGGCGCTGGATTTAACTGGCGAACTTGACGCAACTCATCTATAACTCGGATTGGGTTAGGTTTGGGTTAGGTTTGCGAGCGAGGATTAACGCAAGAAAAGAGAATGCTTGGATCCTTGTCAAGTATAGATCGAATCAAAATCGTGAGTGAAACGAGACGAGACGAGACAGCATCGGACGCGGTGGGAGGGGCGGGCGAGGAAGAAGTTGGACCAGCGATTCTGAAGGAAATTTAGTGGAGAACAAAGCGGAAAATCCGGAGCGTTGAAGATAAAGAGCGTGCGGCGCGCGAAACAGAAGGAACAGACGAACCGAAAAGGAAGATCATAAAACGATGTGGAGGAAAGTGAGGATGACCGGGATAGTAGCGGCGGGAGGGTAGAGGGGGAGGGAAAAAAGAGAAAAGCTTCGGGAGCGGATAAAAAGGGAGCAAACGGGAAGAAACGGAAACAGAGAGTTGCGAAGGGAGCGCTAAATCCAGGCTCCCCGGGGAAACGGGTCAGGAAAAGCGCACCGGGCAAAAAACCGAAGAGAAAGTAGAGAGAGAGAGAGAGAGAGAGAGACAGAGAGAAAGCAAGGAAAGTTGACAGAAATGAAGGAAGAAAGCCTCGGCGGAAAGGCTAGGAAAACGGGTCCCAATCGCAAACAAACCTACTCGTTTCGTGGGAAGTGAGGCGGGAGGGGGGGGGAGAGAAAGGAGAAGCGAAGGGACTGAGAAAACAGAGTAACCGGGCGCACCGAGCGAGAAAAAAGGAGAAAGCTGTGCGGGAAATAAGACAACCGGTCGAAAAAAGCCGGGCTCGTACAAAAGAATTTCACCGGTGTTAGAAAACGTTGTGGACGACGGAAAAAAACAAAGACAGATACAATCGTCGGTTGGGAGGGGGGGGTGGGTGGGTGGGATGAAATACGACGATTGCGGATCGTGACAATTTTCTCGGAATGTTAAACGATTCGGGCGACACGCCGTGGTATTAATAATTACGCGAACAGACATACTTCTCGGCGGCGGACGGAGGACGACGAACACGGAGGTCGTAATAACACGATCGTCGTAATAACCATAACCGGCGAGAGGAGACGGTTCTATGCGATCGCGGAGGCTGTTCCTGCCTGAGTTTTCGCAGCGACTGAGCTCGCGCTTCGATTCGAAACGAGACGGTATCGTCGAATCCCGACAGTGGAACGACCGAGATCTTTCTTCCAGTTTCCAGGAACGAACGGCTCCGAATGAGCGTTCAAATTGGAAACGGAGAGCTTCCGCGGCGAGCGTTTCGGTTCCTCGAGCCACGATCGATTCGCCGGATTAGATGGTTTCATAACGTATTTACGCGACACGACGCGACATTGAACTAATTTTATCTTCGAGGTTCGAACCTTCAAAACAAATGAACTTTCTCTTTTTTTTTTTTTTTTTTCTTTTACGAAAGAAAAATCCATTTTACACGAAAAAGTGTATCGCTTGTGTCACTTAAACTTCTCGAGTGTCTCTCGAAAAAGTTGAATCTTAAAGTTCGCACGACATTGATACCGAAACCACAGCTTTAAGTTTAAGACCTAGAAGCTTGTAACTAACGCCAGGCGGATAAAGATGGCCGCGGGAACGGAACCCGCGAAAAGGAAGGTTCCAGAGGGATCGTTCCGATGATGAACTGACTCACCTTAGTATTGTCATCTGGAAAAAACGTAGCTCATGGTTAAGTGAATTAGCCACAGGTTGAGGAACGCCCTGGAGACCCCGTTACCGTCGTGCACCGCGGCTGGCAGCTCCCCTGGAACCAAAACGAGAAAAGAAATTGAATTAAATAACGTGCTGCCGGCTGCATCCTCGCCTCGTTCGTTTCAGCCGAACGTTAGCGAGCGATAGCCTCGCGGAATGAACCTAATGCGCCTCCTTAGTTAACCTGTCCTTCCATCCTGTTTTCTTTTCCCAACGAGGGAAATTAGAGAGAAACGAAGTCGCAGTTTTCTCACTCGTCCGCATTCATCTGCCCCGTAAGAAGCTACGTTCACACGCTTTATCAACGCTGGAAAAACTATCGAAACGATCGATTTGTATTTTTTTTAATTTCTTTTGTTAAAGGGTGTATCTTTAAGTGTTTGAATACTTGCGCAATTTACAATCGCCGACAGTTTCAGCGTTACGAAACTCTTCCACGAGGTCCGGTGAAATGAAAATTTTCCGTCATCGTTCTACGTGTGATAATACTTCAAAATTGTACTCAAATTTTACCAACAAAGTGACGACGAGATCGTGTCTCGTTACAGCTGTATAAATTGACAAAACGTCTCGTAACAGAGCGCATAGAAGATTTCTAGCGCCTTTTCGCGAGTTACTGCGTGAAGACGAGAGTTTCGTACTTTCCATTATACCTGTTGAAACGTCGGAAGAAATCACGTCGCGATAGAGCCGCGCGGAGCTAATACTTTCGTCGGTTTCGTATCGACAAATTAATCTAAACCCTTCGTCAAAAGTCTCACGGCGAGACGTTATCGTCGAGTGGAAGCTCGCAATATCTGGCTATAAATCTGGCCAAGTCGTCCGTGCGAATTCCGAACGACGGCTGAAGAACGATCGCGCCTCGTCGCGATACCATGGACTCGTGTAAATCACGCGGTCGGATTTTGTATTTTATTTTCTCCCCGCGTAGCCAGCCGGTCGGACCACGTTGTTGTTGAAACGTTGGGCTCGCTGTGCGCGCGAAGAGCGCGGCCTCGAGCCTGCTCGTGTGCCGCCGACAAGAACACATTTGTCATTTCATTAATGGTTGTTCCGTCTATAGGTTTTCTGTCAGGCACAGCCCGCCGCAACTTGACGTATTTTGGTGGCGTCCGTTTAATCGCTCTTCGACCGAGTTACGTTTCCTAGATAATAGTTCGAGGCACCGTGGGCTTTCACGAAATCAGGCACTCCTTATTAATGGATCTTGCGCCATCGGCTTATCTGAGCTTTCTCCCGTCTCTATCCCGCCCATTCTCCTGCTTTCTTCGTCACGATTATCCAACCGAAAACTTCACGCGCAGCTCTCTACGACAACCTGTGCGTTTCAGCAACGTTTCCAGAGTGAACTTTTCGCGTTATTGCCAAACCACGGATTTCTGTTTATGGAAAATTACCAAGTGCAGAGTGGAAAGAAAAGTTTGTACGTAAAAGGCCATCATAGATGAGTTTTACACCCTCGATTGTAAAGAACCTGTAGCAATATTAACCTCGACCTTGAATTTCAAGATCAAACAAAATTTTTTTTTTCTTGCGTTGTATGCTACTTATCACGAAGATGAAAGGAACCATAGGTCGTAATCTAATAGTTCTCTTAAGAAATGGCAAAGAAGTTTCTTGATCATTTAACAATGTGTGCTAACAGCGACTTTATGGTTTTGGACTTTTTGCACTTCATACCTTTTGCATCGGAATTTCTTTCATACTTTTATTTTATTTTATAATAATTTAAGCTGTCGTGGTGTTACAGAAATAGCATTCCCATTAAAATTATTTTATATTTGTGCATTTCGGTTCTCTTTCATATGTTTTAAAATTTTATTTGCTGTTTACCGTGTCATTTTATTTTGTTATTCTTTAAAACAATTTCTTAGTGATTTCTTCAAGGTATTTCAACTGTCTTTTCGTTCTTTCATTATTTTTCCTTCATTCTTCGATTTTCTGTCATTTTCTTTGGAAGCTTGTCCTTTTAGGCTTCCTCCACGTCATTCAAAAATTCATCTTTTAAACAATAAGAATATGTCATGGGAGTGGAGCATAAGGATTTTAGAGGTACATACTTAGGTGGGATCAAAAAATGGTTGGGAAACACTGTTGTAGAGGGTTTTATTCTACGTTGCAACCGTACTCAAAGATTATGTTACAACTCTAATTCACTCGATGAAAAAGAATGGATTGCTTCATTTTTCCAGTTTTATGTTTTTTGACAAATCGAAGGGAGAAGGAAAGGAACGTAAACGATCAACTATTAGAATTTGCCCTGTGAATAAGTGTTCGCAGATAGATCACTTCAGGACTGATCACTGACTCATTGTCATTGAGCCGATTGTCAGCAATGGTTGGTCATCCAGTAGCAGGAAATGATGATACAAAAATGATAAAATTTCTCTGTCACCATCCTCTGGTTTATCGTGAAACGATACCATCGAAAGACTGTTAGAATAGTGTTGGAAGAAATATTTACTTGGAAATGGCATAGTCCGAAGCATGCACGCCTCCCGCGGAAATGCTTAATTCATAGTAATGGAGGAACGAGCAACATCGCAGCACAAACTCCCAGCGGGGAAGATATTTCAAAAACAGAAATAGACTTAATCATCTGGGAAACGGAAAAATCCGGATAGAAAAATAGTCAGCCAGATCGAACAGCTTCCGAGGCTACCCAGTGATTATCGATCACTCGAATACCTTAGAGGATCGGCGTTCTTCCGGTCTGCACAGCCAGCCTGATAGAAAACGTGCTTCTTCGATAATCGTTTTCCACGATCGTCCTCTTCCTTTACCAGAAAGAGAGAGAGAGAGAGAGAGAGAGAGAGAGAGAGAGAGAGAGATGTCAAAGTACGAGTACCAACTAAAAAACTACTCAGTGCTACTTGATGGTTATTAAAATGGGCTATTTCAACGTTCGTCAAAGAGGACTCGTTCGAGGTCAATTAAAAAGCTCTTTCGAACGTCGTTTTCCAAGTACACTCAACATCGTTTCAGGGTTGTTCGAAGAACATTCAAGGTTGTTTTAGTTGTTGAAGGTCGTTCCAAAGTCGTTCAGAGTCGTTTGAAGATTGTTGGAGATGCACTCGAGATTATTTCGAAGTTGTTGCCGAGGAATATCCAAGGCTATCTTTTAAATCGTCGAAATTGTTTCAACAAAGCGATTCAATGAACGTTGAAGATGATTTTGCTCAAGTTTCCTTGACACTTTCACCATACGGTCGTTCGCAAGGTCGTTCAGAAATTAGTTCAACACGTTACGAGCGAGATCTGAGACGGCGGTTTTATGTTTGTTCAACGTTTCCCCTCGAGCGAGCGTCGAGCGTCGTTTCCAGAGCGTTTGTCGTTCTCCGTCTGGAATTTTTCATTTCACTATCTTCGCAACGACCTTCGATCTCGCCCGCGTCCTCTCAACATATCGTTCTTCGGGCTTCTCTCGAGGAATTCTTTCCGCCAGCGTTTCATTGGCCAGCCACTTTGATCTTTCAATTTTTACCCATCTCCCTCTGCTTTCCACGAGTTTGAGATTTATCTGTTCGATTTATGTTTGTTCCAACCCCTCTCCCTTTGCCACAGTGATCCCTCTCCATTTCCGCATCTCACGCTTCCCTCGGTTTCCCTTTTGCGCTCCTCTCTCACTTTCTCTCTTTCTCTCTCTCTCTCTCGCGCGCGCGTTAGAGAGACTCCCTCTTCCAGCTCGTTGCGTTTTTCTCTTTCCTTCTTGCCTCGCTTCTCTTTAAATCTGTCGCCTCTTTATTCTCCTTCCCTTCTTTTCAATTTCATCCGAGATTACTTCTCAGTTCGAACTAATAAAATCAGCCACTGTTACAGACACGCCTGTGCAACGTGTTTCGCGCAATTGAATCAAGCTACGGTTTAAGTATTGACTTGAAGGAAAGATAAGAAGGTTAAGGACACTCACGACTGGTGACGATCGTGTATATCCTTTGTGCATATTCCTTGGAGTTCGAAGGACTACCCACTTGTGAGAAATGAATAATTCTCTCTTCCTTTTGATTTACACTGTTTCCATTTTGCAATAAGCCCGATGGCTTCTACCCTTTTTCAACGAGAATAAAAAGATACACATTGGATATACACACATATATATATTTATAATTTATAATTTTATATTTATAATTTTTAGTTTTAGTTTTGCATATATATATATATTTATAATTTTTAGTTTTGTATATATATATATATATATATATATATATGCAAAACTAAAACTAAAAATTATAAATATAAAATTATAAATTATAAATATACATACATGCAAAAACATATAGTTTATATGTAAAACTAAAACTAAAAATTGTAAATTATAAATACATGCAAAAACATATAGTTTCTTTTAAACATGTAGTTTATGTGCAAAATCAAAACTAAAACTTATAAATATAAAATTATAAATACACATACATGCAAAAACATATAGTTTCTTTTAAAAAAGAAAGGAAATTGAAATTCTGTCCCTCTCTTTCTCTATCGCTTCGAACTTACTTATATTCGTTTCCAGTTATCGCACTCCTTACCAGATTCATCAGTTGTAAGTTCTATTATACTTAATTCTATTATACCACCGAAGATAATTTGAATAGACAGCCTCGCCCGTTGGCACGATAATCAATAGATTATTTAATGAATCGCGGAGCCGCGGCAGTAATCCCGCTAATTAACGCGGATATCGCGCGGAAAAAGTTGAAATTTGATGAAATTCCTGCCACCGGAGATTGGCCGGTTCGATTTTCAATAAAAAAAAGAGAAAAAAAAAAGGAAAAAAAGACTCATCCCATGGGTGGAAAATATACCGGGAGCATCGAAACAAACGGTGAATGAAAGATAAAAAAATAGCAACACTTAACGACAGTTGCCTGAAACAGTTCACCTTACAACATGGAAAGAGAGAGAGAGAGAGAGAGAGAGAGAGATTTGCGGTTCGAAGACGCGGAAAACACGAGGGGGGGCCGGCTCTGACGATTCGTGGCAATTAGCCACGATGAATGCCTCTCTAATCAATGGACAACGCGGATTCACAGCGGACAATGTATTTGCGGCTCGATTGTTTCGATTCAACCCACTCGGATACGTTTCCTGGCCGTTCGTTCCGCGGCCTCGTAGACGCGAGTGCACGTAGCAGAACTTCCTATTGACCACTTCCTGGCGAGCAGCCGGGAATTCCAATTGCGAGCTCTTGTGTTTGCGGTCGGCCGTCGTCGCGATCGTCCGGTTAGTTTTTCGAATTTGCCCCGTCGACGTTGCAACGTTGCGGCGTTGCGTGTCTGCGTTTCGATACTGTCCTGCCTATACTGCGTGCGTTCGACATCGACACACCGACACAGCGAAACGAAGCGTCAAATTTGTATTTAACTCGAGCCTACGATCCTACGATCGCTCGTAAACGTCGACAGTCACTTGCAATTTTTTTTCATATCTCAACTATTCACGAACGTCAAATAGCTTTTTGAGGAGCAATAGTTATTCCTGCAATTAAATCGTTTGTCGAAAGATATTTCCAAGAGAAACACCTTCGCCGAAGGAATATTGAATAAAACGAAAGGGAAACATTCGTACTTCTTGCCCAGGAACGTGAATGGAACTCAAGTTAATAGGATGTAAGAGCGAGACAGCACTCGCGAGAATAATAAATTGGAATTACGCAATTCGTTATAATCGCGCAGTTTTAATCTCCTTGAGTTTAATCTGCCGGCGGCGCGGGAATTATTCCTTTTAAAATTTATTCCTCTGCATTAACATTTCGAGATGAGCTGTCTTTCCTTCTCTCTCTCTTTCTCTCTCTCTCTTTCTTTCTCTGTTCTTTCTAAAAATATGTAATTTCCGAGTTTGATCACGTCTGACCCGCAAATAGATCAGCTAAACTCGGTCCGAGTTTAGGATTACGTTGACCCGCATACGGGTCGGAAGAATTTGCGCGAAGACAAATTATTTTCGACATACCACCCTTAAAGAGAATTGCTCTCTTAATAACAATAGTTAACATCGACCAGTTTAAAATTTATTGGTACCTGCTAGTAATTGAGCGACTTGAGGTTTCTGAAATTTTATTCAGACTTCAACAACCCCTACCTTTCTCGCATTCCTCATTGATAACAAAACTTTTATTATTCACAATACCATTAGTTCACAATACTGTTAGTTCACAATACTGTCGGTTCACAATACTGTCGGTTCACAATACTGTCGGTTCACAATACTGTCGATTCACAATACTGTCGGTTCACAATACTGTCGGTTCACAATACTGTCGGTTCACAATACTGTCGATTCACAATACTGTCGGTTCACAATACTGTCGGTTCACAATACTGTCGGTTCACAATACTGTCGGTTCACAATACTGTCGGTTCACAATACTGTCGGTTCACAATACTGTCGGTTCACAATACTGTCGGTTCACAATACTGTCGGTTCACAATACTGTCGGTTCACAATACTGTCGATTCACAATACTGTCGGTTCACAATACTGTCGGTTCACAATACTGTTAGTTCACAATAATATAGGGTGGGCAAAAGTTTCTTCTCGCCTATTTTTTTTAAATAAAACAAATAAATCAAAATAAGACTGATTTCATTAATTTTGAATTGAATTTAAGTTCAAACATGATTTTTTCATTCATTATTTTGGAAATTATTTCTTCCAAACGTCGGAGTAAATATATAATACAAAAATTATAGATTTATTTTAGTAGGAAGTGATCTTTGGCCCACCCTATATATGAAACGAAATATTGGAAAGAAAAGAAAAGTTGGTGCAAGTTATAGAAATACATATTTATGTCAGATAGCTTAACAAAAAGAAAAAAGGGAAATAATAACGACGTTTCAGAAAACAAAAATAAATTTTATTCGGCGTCGTCACTATCGCCACTCTAATTTAAAATCGATCCACCTTTCCTCTTTAATTGGCATAGACTCGTTATCTTCTTCGAAATGTTTGCAAATTCGACTTCGTTTTCATTATTAATGTTAATTTTTGTGAATGATTTGTTGTTAAACACATCTTTTACCGAGTTTTCATAAATTTAACGTGCTTGAACATTGCTGAGTAATCGTAACCCGGCTCGTAGAAAACAAACACTATGAGTTCTCTTATCTCACGTTACTTTGTAAAAATTCTAGGAAAATGTATATCTTCTGACCGCGTGTATTGCGCGAAGGGAGACTCGCTATTTAAAAAAAAAAAAAAAAAAAAAGAAAAAGACGTGTAAAACCGAGGGCGTATATATTATACTCGGCAATACTTTTATTCTACCATTCACAAAATACGCCAGTTTAAAATCGATTTTTGCAACTGCGGCGCGACTAAGCGCACCTCCCTCGTGTCTCTGCTCCGTTGTAACGTTATTCGGTTAACTTCTACAGGATGATACACGCGAGTTTCACCCTGTTCTCCCTGCAGTTTTATCCCCTCCGCGGGGTCGTTCTCGCCATCTTTCAAGTATATCCGCGTCTTCCTTTATTCGGAAAGTTTCCTCGCCGTTCCCCGCCGCTCGCGAGTTTTACTTCACTTTTCCGGCATTACCAGCAGTTTGTTGTTTGTCCGACGCGCCGTTGCCTCGCAGCTGCCTCGAGTTTTACTTCGCGCTAGTTTGTCGAGTTTTGTTACCGCGACCGGGAAACGGTTCTCTTTTATTTCAGGTCATTCCCTACGCGTGACTCTCTCCGTGAACGAATCGTCGAACGACTATTGTCCATTGGCACGTTCGCGGCTCGTCAAACTGACATTGAATTTTGCAAACTCACAGATGTGTTCGTAATGAGATAATTCACCTCGTCTTGAGCTTTTGTTCTTCAATTTCTCTTGTGAAAGTATCTCCATGTATTAGGAGTAATGTCATTTTTCGATACTGTACAAAATTTCATTTCTTTTAAATTGTTGTCGCTGGATGGCGATGTTTATTAAACTTTACGGAGGTTTACTCCTTTAAATAAATTTATTAAAATAAATTGTATTAAATATATTGAAGTAAATATATTTAAATAAATTATTACGAGATTTAACAAGAAACTGTAACAACAACTATTGATTTTAATTAATGTACAAGATCTTTATAACGACCGTTTGCTTCGATCGATTATTAACAACTGAGAATACAATATATTTTCTGCTATTTTATTTCCTTTTCTCTTCATTTTGAATCGCTGTCGTCGCTTTTAAAAATAAGCGCGTCGTCACAATTTGAAAGAAAAAAGCAAAAAAACGACATTACTTACGGATATACGGGAATATCTGTCTGCCATTGCTTTTTCGTTGGAATTTTTTTTATTACTTCTTTTGTCTCTTCTTCTCTCTCTCTCTCTCTCTCTCTCTCTTTTTTGACAGAGACAGGCGATCTATCATACAAAGGCCGGTGATAAACTTGTCAGAACGACGAGCGTGGGGATATAACGGAAGGCCGTAGGTCAGAGCCGTCGTTTCGCCTCATATGTGGCCACACTTCCTGGAAACGGAACCCTCGTTTCGGAATCACGCAGCAGAATTTACTATTGGTCACTTCCCAACCTCGCAACCCCGATCTCGAAACGGCGCCGCGGAGAGATACGATTCTCTCGCCTCCTGTCTATCGATTCTATCGAATACCGAACTTTCGCTGAAAGTAGAGAGAGAAAGAGAG
>JAWNGG020000434.1:0-88952 GCA_036937485.2 Tetragonisca angustula
GAGAATCACCGATTGCGGGTTCCGTTTGAATTGTATTTATAACGTCTGATGTGCAATAACGTGTGATGTTTGCTCTTACAGATTTTGCAATGGCTACGGGTGTATATCTTTGTTTGATGGCCTTTGGCAAGGCAATTGAAACCGATGCGTGACCTCTTTACGGTCTCACGTCTTTTGTCTACATCAAATTCTTTGAATTGATTACACTGATATAAGTGGTGGATATCTAAACAAACGGACAGGTGATTATTGTATTGACTACGTGTGCGGTCGATCGCTCAGGTCGTCGCAATTGATCTTGAATGGCCTCCAACTTGACGAGTTGCCGCGATATTTTTCAAATATTGAGACCATCCTTCAAGAAAATCGATAAAGTCCCGTAACTGAGTATGGCATGCTGAAGCTAATACACGTCTTTCCCACTCCCTAATAGTAGACGGAGCTAATTTTCTGGACAGGATGTTGATTACCAGGCTGTCCCAGTGCTCTTGTGATAACAGGCGACACGTTCTTGGGTACAGAGGCACGTGTTGCTGAAGCCATCAGAAATGTATTGTAAAAGTTGGAATATTGGAAGAGAGGAATGCTAGTCGCGAATCGACCATCGACGAATAAAATTTGTGCAGAAATAAAAATGTTTATTTTTTGTACATTTTCACTTGCCACACTCTACGGGTTTTCTTAACGATTTTAGGGCTGATTGTTGGAATGATCTATGAATTTTCTTATACAGTGTTGCGAATGTTGATGTATGGGAGTCTATGAATGCATTCAAATAATGTCGCCGGAGGGCGGAGGAATTGTCATAACGTGCCCGTAATGTTACCCAGGTTATTTTGTTATTGGTCTCAGAAATTCCTAGCGTTTGAATGACGCGGGCGGCAGGACAGTGCAATGTAGAGCTTAAGCAATGAAATCGTTGAACGTCATTTTGATGGATTAAGCATAAGAAACTGTCGTAGAATTTAATTCATTCATTATAGTTGCCATTAAAGGATGGCAGTCGAATAGTCGGCAATTCAATCATGTGTTAATGCGACTGCGAAGACATGAGATTCGCTACTGATCCTGATGGAGGATTGAGAGCAGTATCTCCCTTACTGTCAGGCGCTACGACCGCAATGTATCTTTGATTTCCGATATCAAACTAAAACAGAGATCTGTAAAATGATCTCTTTCATCGCTCTGAAATATCTTTATATCAGTACCTGTGATGGCTATTTCAATCTGATTTTGGAGCTTCACGAACTTTTCAACTAACGGTCGATGAAACTCCAGACGGTTTTGAATATTTGTGATTGGCATCGATTTCAAATTGCCGCTTACAAAGGTTTTCAGCTTTGTCAACGTGGTCTTTACTACGCCCCGCTCGGTGATCAACCTCCTTAATTGCGGATCCATTGTTCAGACAATTACGCAAATAGATTAGGATAGGATAATCTTACTTGGTAGGAGATCGGCGATGTGGATTCTCCCTTGTTGCTGTGTACCGTTGCCTCCCGGTTTCTTCCAAGGATTTTCTTTGGTCGATTCGTTGATCGATAGATAGGTGTGCCCCTTGTACGATGATTCGGTGAACAATTGTTCAATCACTGAAGTCCCTGCTGTTGCAAGTGTCGAATGATGAAGAGACACGGATAACTGGTGTCAACCGCGGGCTGCTTCGAGTCTTCCTGGTTCGCAAATCCGAAGGACCAAATCTTAAAGACAGTCTCGACTGCTATCGATCCTGTTCCTCTGCGTATATCACTTGGGCGCGAAGGACCACCCATTGTTGTGAGAAATGATTGAATGCCACGTTAACTTGTCTTGCGTTTCTTGTCTGGAAAAGACTGGTGGCTTACGACAACACATGTGATTCCTGGTGGAGTCAAAAGCGGTGTACAAAATGACTGCTGTCGAATTGTCGACACCCGAGTGAAACACTAGCAAGATGGTGGCACAAGAATCTGATTAGCTTGATGGGACTAGAAAGAAAGATCTCGTTCCAACTGTGTTGGCCCTTTTTATATTCGTGGCTACATTGTTTCCTACAGGCAGATCAGTCCTATAAAGCAATATTTGTAATTGCTTTATAGACCTACCGGTATTGTTCAGGGATGCGTCATTACTTCTACATTAACTTTATGTGTTTATTGGCCTTGACTGTAGGGCCAGGTAGAAGGAACGCATCCCTGACTATCCCTGGCTTCGACAGGAGCGTTGATTAGATCAGTGGCTTACTGCTTTCAACGTGAATGAAAGTCAGCTGGTTCAAAAAAACTTCGACTAGTGTTAATTGCAGAGTTTGATTTAAATAAATCCTTTTAATATCTATATATTGTGTTTGAAGCGGCTAGCAGATGTCGAAAGAGAAAACGTCTTCACAGATAAGAAGTTAAGAGAATTTACGACTCACGAGGCGCCTGTGCTATCGAATTGCGAAGGCCAAAGTTTAGTTTTCACAGTGCGTAAGACCAAACGTCCGCACTTATAGGTTATAGAATTTCGGCCTACAATAGCATCTCTGCGAAGCGTCGTAAACTCTAGGTCCTATGGGCCACCCAGATCGTCATCTGGAAAACATTTGAAGAAAGCGAGGCCCAGAGGAGACCCTGCTACATCGCCACAATTCCAGGAAATCGGCCTTGGCGAGATTGCAGCCCCACTCTCAGGAAAAGCGCGTCACGGACGCAAGGAGTAGGCGGCGCAATTTCGTGACGACATAATTGGCTAAAGCAAAAATCGAGTCAGCCAATTAGGGATGTCCGAAACGGGGACCGAGTTTTCCTGGCAGCAAAAAGCGACGAACTCGAGAGAGAGTCACGGGACAGAGAAAAGGGTAGAGGCGAGTTCGAAAGAAAGGCGAAAAGAAAAAATCGAGAAAGAGATGCACGGATAGTCTCGCGACGTGTACTCTAGCAAAGTGCTATACGTTCACCGCGTCTTCCGCGTCCTTCGCGCCGCAGTGTATGTGTTCAAATAATAAAGTAATTCAAAAACCGTACGCTGTTATTAATCCGAAGATATCTGCACCTTACAACAGAACATCCCCTAAATGTTAAACATTTAATATTGTTCACAATCGTTTGGGCACGTGTTCAGCATATAATGCTCTAACATGAAATTCAAAAAGTGACGATCAACTCTTACGCGGCGGGTTCATACACATAAAAGTATATAAAACAGAAAGAGGAATATAGCTTGGTGGACCTTAGTGACTTTCAGATCAGAAGTGATCTTTCAGATAAGATTTGTAGGTACTATGATGATAATTAATTTTGTTAATTAATATATTCTTTGGCTATAGAGCATCTATTCACAACTTTGGCTTCGACGATCACAAGCTCAAAAGAAATACAATACTGTACGCTAAATTCATACCACACATCACGGCCACACAAAACTCATGCGAGCACGCTTACATTATGACTCCATGAAGAAAAAGAAGACAATCGTCCTCGACCGACGTGCAGTCATATACCGTCATTCTCTTGTCTCTTACATATCCCCCTCATGACTGTATGTCGGTTCACAAGTATAATATAATCCGAGTACCTTACTATGTTTGACAGTTTTCTCTTTGATCAGCGGTTTTGTTAACAAGTCTGATTTGTTAACAGGTCTTCGGATCTAACATGTTTCATTACTATATTGTTGTCCGTGGTCTCCTGTTTAATAAAGTGGCATTTCCTATTTATATGTTTGGTTCTGTTCGTTCTGTACTTTATCTCTTCTAACCCAATCTATTGCTGCCTGACTATCGGTTTCTAATACGGTATCCTCATCACCATGCACTCTCATTCCCATACTTTCCAATAAGCTATACACCCATTTTAACGTTTGCATTCCGTCGCATATAGGTATTATCTCGGCTTCGCATGTCGATAACGCTACTGATTTTTGTTTGATGCTTCTCCACGCTATTGTATTGCTCCCGAGTCTTGACACATATCCACTAAATGACCTTGCATCCTGGGTGCTATCCCAACTGGCGTCAGTGCTTAAACGTAAATTTGTACTAGATCTCTTATAAACTAAACTACAATTCTTTGTCCCCTTCAGATACCTATAAACCCTTTTTATCGCTGTTATGTGTATTTGTTTGGGACTGTAGGGGACACGAACCAGGCAGTACCATAAATAATATAATAAACATGTCGTCCTCAACGACACGGACCGAGGACGCAGTACCGTCAAGGCCACGAGGTAACTGCTAAAAAACCCCTGCGACCCTGACCGTACAAATTCTAAACAAGACAATAAACCTCCAGATCCTTCGATCGAAAAGCAATACAAAGGGAGTCGGGGTATATAAGACCCGACTCCAACGCATAGAATTCAATTCGTCTTCCGACGCGAAAGGTACATCCGCCACGTAAGTAAGAACCTATCCAGTACTGCCTGTACGCACCCCTTCATTCCCACTTGCTACCAATCGTATTCCGTTAGTGTTAGACACGCGTTCATGTTGTACACTTGTATACTTGTGAAATAAAGCTACTTAAAACACTAAAACTGGTGACCCCGAGTGCCAAGATGAACACGAGAGCCAACCGCGACGTCAGAGAGCCACGTGACGAACAGAGTCACACGGCTAGCGAGATTAAGGTAGTTGGAATAAAAATAGCTCCGTTCTGGAAAACCAACCCGGACGTGTGGTTTATGCAGTTGGAAGCGCAGTTCCGATCGCACGGTATCGTAAAGCAAGAGGCCAAGTTCGACTACGTAGCCGGCAATATCGACGCGGAAATCGCGGGGGAGGTCGCCGACATAATCAGGAATCCGCCGGACATCGACCCGTACAACTGCCTGAAAACCGCGATAATCAATCGAACAACAGTCTCTGATAGGAAGAAATTCCAGCAACTGCTAAGCCAAGAGGAACTGGGAGACAGGAAACCGTCACAGTTCCTACGCAAACTTCACCAATTGCTGGGAGATAGGGCAGGAACGTTCGACCAGGAGTTTCTGAAGGAACTTTTCCTGCAGAGGATGCCACCATCAGTAAAAGGAATCCTGGTGGCGCAAAGAACATCCCTGGAGGAAATGGCAGACCTGGCCGACAGAATTCTGGACACTTTCGACACTAGGCCGACAATAGCAGCGGTAGCAGCGGAGCCGGACATCGCGAAGATAAATAGCAGACTCGACAGGATCGAGCAAACAATCGGTCGCCTCGAGCGCGCAATGAGTACGATAAGTTGCAGAGGATCTCGATCTCCCAAAAGAAGATCGTGCTCAAGATCTAGAGCGAGAGAGAGAGAGGCCTCGCAGACGGGCCTATGCTTCTACCACGCCCGTTTCCAAGAGAAGGCACATAAGTGCGTTCCACCGTGCCGGTGGAAGGCGGGAAACGCATAGGACCGTCGCAAGTAACCGCGGCATCAGACGACGGTCCGCAAAATGGCCGCATATTTATACACGACCGTCTCTCGAACAATAAATACCTGGTGGACACTGGTGCAGACTTATGCGTGTTTCCCCGTTCGCGTGTGAAAGGACAAGTTCGAAAAAGTGACTACGTACTGCACGCCGCGAACGGAACAAACATCGCAACATACGGCACAATTACGCTGAAGCTGGAATTACAACTCCGCCGAGAATTTACGTGGCGTTTCGTAATAGCAGACGTCGAGGGCCCCGTCATCGGGATAGACTTCCTATCCCACTACAACCTGCTGGTGGACCCGCGAAATCGACGCCTGCTCGACGCCGTAACGCACATGGCGGCTAAGGGCCAAGCTGCGAACGGAGTCATCGAATCCATTCGTACGATCGTGGATGATACTCCGTTCCATCGGCTATTGGCACAATATCCAGTTCTCACAAGGCCAGCCGTATGTGGAAGAGAGCCACCACAGCACCAAGTGGAGCACCACTTAGAAACAACACCAGGACCACCCGTATGCGGAAAAACCAGGAGATTGGCGCCGGACCGTTACAAAGCGGCGAAGGATGAGATAGAGTTCATGCTGCAGCAAGGCATCATCCGTCCTTCGGAGAGTCCATGGGCGTCACCTCTACACCTGGTGCCAAAAGCAGACGGGAAGATTCGACCTTGTGGCGACTACAGGGCGCTCAACGCCCGCACTATACCGGACAGATACGCACCGCCGCATATAGCGGATTTCGCACACGCGCTGTACGGTAAGAAAATTTTTTCAAAAATAGATTTGGTACGCGCGTACAATCAAATACCGGTTGCACCGAAGGACCGGGCAAAAACGGCAATCACAACACCATTCGGGTTGTTTGAGTTCAACTTCATGCCCTTCGGTTTGCGGAACGCGGCGCAAACTTGCCAACGTTTCGTAGACCAAATAACACGCGGGCTAGATTTTGTATACGCATACATAGACGACTTCCTTATCGCATCAGCCACCGAGGCTGAGCATAAGGAGCATCTAAAGCTATTGTTCGAGCGTTTGAGCGAATACGGCATAGTAATTAATCCCGCGAAATGCGTTTTCGGCGTCCCCGAAATCACCTTTTTAGGCTACACCGTCAATAAAGACGGAATCAAACCTCTCGCGGATCGCGTTGAAGCCATCCGAGAATTCCCTAAACCTACCGTCATACGGGAACTTAGGAAATTCCTCGGCATGGTCAATTTTTACAGGCGTTTCATTCCGCACGCCGCGAAAATTATGATGCCGCTAAATAACTTGCTCAAGGGTTCGAACAAAGGCAATGCACCGGTAGTATTTAATGAAACGGCGGAAAAGGCCTTCGTAGAAGTAAAGGAGGGACTGGCAAAGGCTACATTGTTGGCACATCCGAAGCTCGGTGCCCCTATAAACGTAACGGTCGATGCATCCGATTACGCAATCGGCGCGGTCTTACAGCAACAAATCGAAGACACCTGCCAGCCCCTTGCCTTTTACACGAAGACTCTCTCCGCCACGCAACAAAAATACAGTGCGTACGACCGGGAGTTACTAGCTGCATATTGTGCCATTAAACATTTCCGTCACTTCGTAGAAGGACGGAATTTCACACTATATACCGATCATAAGCCTCTAACGTTTGCACTCCGGCAAAACCTAGAGAAATGTTCACCGCGGCAATTTCGTTATTTAGATTTCATCAGCCAGTACACCACAGATATCCGGCACATACAAGGTGCTGAGAATAAAGTAGCGGACGCTTTGTCACGGGTGGAAGTTATATCGCGTCCACCCGATCATTTCGCGCTAGAAAAGGCACAAGAGCAGGACCAGGAGTTAAAAGAGCTCCTAAAATCTCAGTCATGCGCACTGCAATTCAGGAAAGTCCATTTTCCTGAATTTAACACACACATATATTGCGACACAACTAACGACTTTGTAAGGCCATACGTCCCGGAGAGCTTACGCCGCCAAATTTTCAACTCGTTGCACGGTCTCTCCCACCCAGGAGTACGTGCAACGCAGAAATTAATTACTCACCGGTACGTATGGCCATCAATAAATAAAGATTGTCGTCAATGGGCGAAGCATTGCGTTCCATGCCAACGTGCGAAAATAACGAGACATGGAGCGGCACCGTTGGGGAAATACGACGAGGCAGCGAGGTTCGACCATGTCCATATCGACCTGGTCGGACCCTTACCGGTCTCAAAAGGATACAGGTATTGCCTGACCTGCGTTGACCGCTACTCGCGCTGGGCCGAGGCAGTTCCGATTAAAGAAATCGATGCGGAAAACATCGCAGCAACATTTCTGTCAACGTGGATCGCGCGATACGGAGTACCCCTCCGAATCACGACAGACCAAGGCCGCCAATTTGAATCGCAACTCTTCAACGAGTTGACGCGTTTAATTGGGGCCTCACACTTAAGGACAACCGCGTATCACCCGCAAGCAAACGGTATGGTGGAAAGATTTCACCGTCAGCTAAAAGCAGCGATTAAATGCCATGAAACGGAGGACTGGGTAGAGATGTTACCTATTATCCTACTCGGCATCCGCACCGCAGTAAAGGAGGATTTGAAGACCTCAGCCGCAGAAATCATCTACGGCAGAGGAATTCGCTTACCCGGTGAATTTTTTACAAATCATAGTAAGCTAGCTCATTCCGATTTTACGAAGAGGCTACGTGAAAATATCAGGAAAATTAAACCGGTACCGGGAACCCGACACGGGTCGCGCAAAACATTCGTTTATAAAGAACTAAATGTAACACCGTGGGTATTCCTCCGACATGACATCGCCAGGGGTTCCTTACAACCCCCGTACGATGGGCCTTTCAGAATCTTAGAACGTGGCAACAAGACGTTCGTAATCGACATCTATGGAAAGAGCTCCAGGGTCTCCATAGATAGATTAAAACCCGCGTTCATTTTAGCTGACGACCCAAATCCTTCAACCACCGGACCGCATAACGAACCACCCGACGAACGGACCGCCATACTTCTACCACCGCCGAATAAAAAACCAGAGATAAGGAGAACGCGATCCGGCAGACGCGTAAGATTTCCGGATCGATTTCAAGCAGGAAGATAGACAGCCTTCGGAACTGCGCACGAACAATGGTTCCGCAACACAAGGAGTGGCGCTGTCACTGGTGAGGGGGTGATGTAGGGGACACGAACCAGGCAGTACCATAAATAATATAATAAACATGTCGTCCTCAACGACACGGACCGAGGACGCAGTACCGTCAAGGCCACGAGGTAACTGCTAAAAAACCCCTGCGACCCTGACCGTACAAATTCTAAACAAGACAATAAACCTCCAGATCCTTCGATCGAAAAGCAATACAAAGGGAGTCGGGGTATATAAGACCCGACTCCAACGCATAGAATTCAATTCGTCTTCCGACGCGAAAGGTACATCCGCCACGTAAGTAAGAACCTATCCAGTACTGCCTGTACGCACCCCTTCATTCCCACTTGCTACCAATCGTATTCCGTTAGTGTTAGACACGCGTTCATGTTGTACACTTGTATACTTGTGAAATAAAGCTACTTAAAACACTAAAGGGACAGTTTGAGAATTGCGATAATGCACTTATCGTGTACATGATATCGGGCCTTGTGCCAGTCGCTACGTACATCAGGGACCCCAGCATTTCCTGATATTTCGTCTGGTCCGCTGCGGGCGAGCCCTGATGGTCGTCTAATTTTTGCTGTGCGTTCATTTGTTGGGTGTCGCAGTTGGATTAGCGTCCTGGAGCCCATGTGTCCCCAGTATTTCATCTATATACTCCGTTTGCGATAGCTCGATACCTTTTCTACTTTCTCGAATCTGGATATTGAGAAACTTTTTCTCCTTCGTTTCGATTAGCTCATAATGTTTCTTCAGTTCCTTCATTGCCTTCTCGATCACCTGGGAATTAGATCCGATTAACAAGCAATCATCCACATACAAACCTAGTATCACGATTTCATGTTGTTCCTCCAGTATGTAAACATATGAATCTTCCACGGTTCTTCTTCATCCTAGCTTAATAAGGGTTTTGTTTATTTCCCTGTTCCACTGATGTCCCGACTGGGACCTGGCAGACCATATATACTTTTCCTTAATGTGCATGCCTTTCCTGCATCTTCCACGAATCCTGGTGGTGGCTCCATGTCTACTGTCTCCTCCAATTCTCCGTAATGGTATGCAGCTGCTACATCATATTGCCTAATTTGAAATCCTTTAGTCGCAGCTATAGCCAACGTCATTCTAGCACTCTTCAGTTTCAGTACTGGCACGAATGATTCCTTATAGTGAATGTCAGGCTTTTGGCCGGTTCCAACAGCCACCAGTCTGGCCTTAAATTTCACATCTCCTTCTTCTTCTTTTTGCTTGATACTATAGACCCATTTACTCTCCACCGTCTTCATACCATTTGTTCTTGGTATCAATTCCCAAACATTACGTTTTTGCATGTTTATCAGCTCTCTCAGCATTGCTTGATTCCACTCAGCTCTGTTATCACCTTCTAAAGCTCCTTTGTCTTGAAAGTTGGCTGGAATAGAATAGTTTCGGTATGCCAGGCTTGCCTTTTATATTTTTTCCTCGATACGTTTGAACCTTCTTCCGGCACCTTGCTGCCGGAGCTGCCTCTGTCTTTCTCACTTTCCGTTTCCCTTCGTTTGGTCGTTCCTTTTGTTGTGAGGTCTTCCACTCTTAAGGTGTTTCATCGCTTTCCTCCCTCGGCGTTTCTGTTCCTTTTTGTATCTCTCTTTCCATATCATTTGTCTGTTCATCTCTGCCTAACAATGTCTCATCAAATGTTTCTGGAATTTTGTCATCTTCCCTCAATAACTGACTGCCTCTTATTTTTTCATCGAACTTCACCTTCCTGGCGATAACTATCTTCTTCTTTACGTGGTTGTATATTCTGTACCCTTTGGAATTTTGCGAGTATCCGATAAAGATGCCCTTTCTCGCTACCGGATTCAATTTACTTATTTTAATCCTAGGAACATAATAAAATGCTAAACATCCAAACGTTTTCAAATAGCATACCGTAGGTTTACGACCCGTCCACCTCTCCAGTGGGGGTCTTCTCCCCGCATTCACTTGTTGGAGATAAGTTTTTCAAATGTATTGCCGTCATGGCAGAAACTTTCTGGCAGTTCTGCATCTATCAGCATGGTACGTGTTTTTTCTAATATACTTCTATTAGTGCGTTCAGCAACGCCATTACTTTGTGGGTTATAGGGAATAGTTTTTTGATGACGTATTCCTTTTGCTCGAAAGAGATCTTCAAATTCGCTATTAACAAACTCCCTTCTATTGTCAGATCGAACTCTTTTAATTTTACTTCCTAGCTCATTTTCGTATATATTGAGGTACTCTTTGAAGCATTCAAACGTTTCTGCCTTGTTCTTTATTGTGTATGCATCAACGTACTTACTATATTCATCCACTATGGCATATAAATATTTGGCTCCTCCAAGGGATCGTACCGGCATCGGTCCACAAAGGTCCATATGTAACAACCCCAGTGGCCTCTTCGCTTGAATGTGTGTAACCTTTTTATGTGGCTTTTGCGTAAGCTTTCCCATCGTACATGTCACATATCTCGAGCTTCTTTGATCCATAACTTAGGTCTCTCACAGAAGTGTTGGTCTTCATTTTGTAACGGCTAGCAGATGTCGGAGAGAAGACGTTTTCTCAGACAAGAAGTTAGGAAAATTTACGACTCACTACTGAATTGCGAAGGCCAAGTTTAGTTACAGTGCGTAGGACCAGACGTCCGCACTTATAGTTTTTAGAATTTCGGCCACAATAGCATCTCTGCGAAGCGTCGTAAACTCTGGGATTCCTAAGGGCCACCGAGATCGTCATCTGGAAAACACTTGAAGATAATGAGGCCCACAGGAGATCCTGCTACATCGCCACAATTCTGGGAAATTGGCCTCGGCGAAATTGCAGCCTTATTCTCAGGAAAAGCGCGTCACGGACGCAAGGAGTAGGCGGCGCAATTTCGTGACAACCTAATTGGCTAAAATCGAGTCGGCCAATTAGGGATGTCCGAAACGGGGACCGAGTTTTCCTCGCCGCGAAAAAAGCGAGGAGCTCCCAGTTCAGTTCAGTAGAGTAGAGTTCAAGGGAATCGAGTTCAGTGTAAAAGTAAAAAAGAAAATTCGGGCAAGTGACTCACGGATAGGCTCGCGACGTGGACATCAGCGAAGGTACATGTTCACCGCGTCTTCCGCGTCTTTCGCGCCTCAGTGTATGTCGCTAGGAAATAAAGTCATACATACACCATGCGCCTGTGTCAATCAGAATTAACCTGCATCCTCACACCACAAACATCCCCAAGATTGGTGACCATCGACGTGATCAGTGAGAAGTGCGTAATTCAAAGGACACATAATGGCAAACCGAAGTGCAAAGCGCGCCGGCACCGCTGCGGAACCGACAAACGCGGGGCCTAGAGACTTATATATTCGAGCACCGTTATTCTGGCCGGAAAAACCAGATCTATAGTTTAAAGAGTTAGATATCCACTTTGAGGCTAATGACGTCAGACCAAGCGAAATTCAGTTTCGCGCTCGCGCATATAGACGCCACGAACGCAGGTGAAATCGCCGATCTAATCAGCAATCCACCCGACAAAGACCGATACGAGACGATAAGGACGGAGATGGTACGCCGCCTCAGCGCGACGCGCAGCAATAAAATGCAGCAATTACTCGAGCGAGAAGAAATGGGCGACAGAACGCCGTCGCAGTTTCTTCGAGGTATGCGGACGTTGGCAAGCGAGTCCGTCACTGACGATTTCCTTAAAACCATGTGGTTGGATCAGTTACCACAAGCAGTTCGGACAGTCGTAAGCGTGCTGGATATCCCGTTGGACCAGTTAGCCGCCGCAGCAGATAAAGTGAACGAAACAATGCCGAAAGCCGCGGTCCCCTGCGCGAACATCGATCGGGCCCAAGAAAACGTGCTGCAGATCGCTACCACCTCCAGGGATCTGGAAATGGAGGAGATACGTCGACAGTGGCGAGAATTCAGCAGCCAAATGATGCAGATTGCCAAAACACTCGCTCGAACCTCGTTACGGCAAACGAGAGCCAGATCCAAGAGCCGTCAACGGAGAAGGTCGAAGTCACCAGCAGTGAGCAGCCTCTGTTGGTACCATCAAACCTTTGGTGACCGATCAACCAAGTGTAAGCCGCCATGCAATTACCAGTCGGGAAATGGGGAGTCCCGACACTAAAAGCGGCACATAGTGAAGGGCCAAGGACGAGCCGCCTCTTCGTCACCGATCGCGTGACGAAGACATAGTTTTTAGTCGACACCGGGTCGGACCTGTGTGTGCTACCGCGAACGTGTATCAAAGGCTGAGAGATCGACATACGAAATGTATGCAGCAAATGGGACGACCATAGGCACCTATGGCATCAAGACCCTACGACTCGACCTTGGACTTCGACGAGCGTTCACGTGGAAGTTCATCATCGCCCATGTGGCGAAACCCATCATAGGAGCGGATCTCCTGAACCACTACGGACTGCTCGTCGACCTCCGACGCCGCCAGCTACTGGATACGACGACATCGCTGATTTTGACCGGAAGGATCGCCGCCGGAGAGCCGGATTCAGTGAGGACTATAGTGAGAGACTCACCGTATCATCAACTCCTCGCTAAGTATCCGGACCTCACGAGACCGACAGCGATCTCGCACAAGATAAAGCACGATGTCGTCCATCATATAAACACTACGCCCGGTCCGCCGATTCACTGTCGACCGCGTAGGTTAAGCGCCGAAATGTACAAAATCGCGAATACAGAATTCAGCGAGTTAATGAACCAGGGACACATCCGTCTTTCCAAGAGCCAGTGGACCTCCGCCCTACACATGGTTCCGAAGAAGAACCACGGATGGCGACCCTGCGGCGATTATCGAGCGTTGAACGCGCGTACAATATCTGACCGATACCCAATTCCGCATATCGAGGACTTTTCGCGAATGCTCTCCGGGAAGAAAATATTCTCGACCATCGACCTGGTGCGCGCTTACTACCAGATACCGGTCTATCCTGGGGACGTACCAAAAACTGCGATTACGACACCTTTTGGTTTATACAAATACACCGTAATGCCGTTCGGATTAAGCAACGCCGCTCAGACTTTCCAGAGATTCATCGATACCATCTTAAGGGGGCTTAATTTTTGTTACGCGTAGTTAGACGATATTCTAGTCGCCTCCCAAGACGAGGAAGAACACCTGGAACAGCTGTTTGCACGGCTTGATCAATACGGCGTGGTAGTTAATTCGACCAAGTGGTATTCGCGAAAAATGAAATAAGATTTCTGGGGTACACGGTAGACGAACTTTCTGGGGTACACGGTAGACGAACATGGAACGAAACCGCTCGCCGAAAAGGTTAAAGCGATTTTAGATTTCCCGAAGCCGGATACCGTAAGGCAACTTCGTAGATTCCTGGGTATGATGAACTTCTACAGAAGATTCATACCCAAGGCCGCGAACCTGCAAGCTCCAATGAACCAGCTTTTAAAGGGTCGGAAGTTAAAACGTAACGCACCGATCCAATGGTTCGCCGAAGCGGACACAGCATTTCAAGCGCTGAAAGACGCGCTGTCAAACGCCGCGTTGTTAGCGCATCCATCGAATCGTGCAAATCTCGCGATTATGGTGGATGCATCCGATTTCGCGTTAGGAGCAATTCTTCAACAACAAGAGGAAGGTGCGTGGCGAGCACTAGCCTTCTTCACAAAGTCTTTGTCGTCGGCACAGTGTAAATACAGCGCCTACGACAGAGAGTTGCTCGCCGTTTATTCCGCGATCAAACAGTTTCGGCACGCGGTGGAAGGACGATCGTTTGCTGTGTATATGGATCACAAGTCGTTAATATTCGCTTTCCAAGAAAAACCAGAAAAGAGTACCCCACGACAGTACCGATATCTGGACTTTATCAGTCAGTTTACCACCGATATACGACATGTCAGCGGGAAGAACAACGAAGTGGCAGACGCCCCATCTCGCGTAGAAGCAGTGACAGCGGCACTAGATTATGATCGTCTAGCCGAGTCACAAAGTTCGGACGAGGAGTTAAAACAATTCCTCATCGCGTCTGGCACTTCGCTTCAACTCAAAAAGATCAAACCCATAGGCAGCGATACCGCCGTGTACTGCGATGTATCAACTGACGCATGCAGGCCGTATATAACACCTGCATATCGCAGACAGGCATTTCAATCAGTACATGGTATAGCGCACCCGGGAATAAAAACGACAGTCAGACTGGTTAAGCAACGCTTCGTCTGGCCGTTGATCGACCGCGATTGTAGGAAATGGGCACGAAGCTGCGTACAATGTCAGCGTGCAAAGGTAAGCAGGCATGTGATAAGCCCTACCGCGAACTTTTCGCCGCCGTCCGCTAGGTTCGAGCATGTGCATATCAACCTAGTTGGCCCGCTACCAAGTTCGGAAGGAAAAAGATGCCTCACTTGCGTAGACAGGTACACGCGCTGGCCCGAAGCTTTCCCAATCGCAAATATCGAAGCAGAAACGGTCGCGAAAACTTTCATCAAAGGTTGGATATCGCGTCACCACCGACCAAGGCAGACAGTTCGAATCGAAACTATTCAACGAGATCAGCGCAATGCTCGGGACACAACATTTGCGAACAGCATACCACCCGGCCGCGAACGGCATGGTGGAACGGTTTAACCGGCAATTAAAAGCCGCGATAAAGTGTCACGCCAACGATCGTTGGACAGAAATCCTTCCAACGGTCCTCCTTGGCATAAGAGCAGCGCATCGCGAAGATCTGTGCGCATCCTCCGCGGAATTAGTTTACGGCCAGACGATACGTTTACCGGCTGACTTCTTCGCGAAGAGCAAAGCGAATGACGGGAACAACATAGAACCGGCTGACATGGTTAGGCAGCTAAGGGCGACTTTAATAAAATCCAAACACGGCATCGCACGTATTCATACGCGTTGACCAAGTAAAAACCTCGCTGCAAAACCCGTACGAAGGCCCGTTCCCGGTTGTTTCCCGAAACGAAAAAACGTATGTAGTCAGAGTAAGAGGAAAAGACACACATGTCTTAGACACGCGTGTCTATTGAACGCCTCAAACCTGCCTACATACTCGACGAAAACAATAACGACGGGTATGACGAAACTCGGGAAGACGTACGTCCATGCATAATGCGCGAACTCGCGATTCGAGACACGCAAGTGTACACACGATTAGGACGTCGTGTCAGGTTCCCAGACCGCCTTCAGGTACGCTGGTGAACAAATATAAAATCCCTGTAAATAACTGTAAATAGTAGTATTAAGGTTAGATTAGTAACCTTTACACTGGCAAGGGGGTGATGTAGCGGCTAGCAGATGTTGGAGAGAAGACGTTTTCTCAGACAAGAAGTTAGGAAAATTTACGACTCACGTGGCGCCTGTGCTATTGAATTGCGAAGGCCAAGTTTAGTTTTTACAGTGCGTAAGACCAGACGTCCGCACTTATAGTTTTTAGAATTTCGGCCACAATAGCATCTCTGCGAAGCGTCGTAAACTCTGGGATTCCTAAGGGCCACCCAGATCGTCATCTGGAAAACACTTGAATAAAGTGAGGCCTAGAGGAGACCCTGCTACATCGCCACAATTCTGGGAAATCGGCCTCGACGAAATTGCAGCTCCACTCTCAAGAAAAGCGCGTCACAAACGCACGGAGTAGGCGGCGGAATTTCGTGACAACCTAATTGGCTAAAGCAAAAATCGAGTCGGCCAATTAGGGATGTCCGAAACGGGGACCGAGTTTTCCTCGCTGCGAAAAAAGTGAAGAGCTCCCAGTTCAGTTCAGTAGAGTAGAGTTCAAGGGAGTCGAGTTCAGTGTAAAAGTAAAAAAGAAAATTCGGGCAAGTGACGCACGGATAGGCTCGCGACGTGGACATCAGCGAAGGGCTACATGTTCACCGCGTCTTCCGCGTCCTTCGCGCCTCAGTGTATGTCGCTAGGAAATAAAGTCATACATACATCATACGCCTGTGTCAATCAGAATTAACCTGCATCCTCACACCACAAACATCCCCAAAATTTTATCCATATAATCCTCACATACATGACCTAAGCGTTTGTGCCACAGCATTTTTTGATTTATAGATCCTTTTATCTTTATTTCTAGTTCTCCTCCTGTAATTTGGTTACAATTTTGCAATGGCTCTGCTTTGAATATATGTATCCCATTGTGCTCCGACACCTTTGCTATTATCTCATTATTTGAATCGACCATTTCTGCTATTCTACACTTGAATGTTATTTTAATTCCTTCATTATTGAGTTTACTCACGGAAAGTAAATTTGATCTTAGTCTTGGCACATAGAACATCTTTTATCCTCATTATTTCTTCTTGACCATCTACCTTCTCGTGTCTCCTACTGCCTCTGCTTCCAATGTTCTATTCTCTTCTGCTACATCTATGCTAGCTCGATACGTACGGATATTTGTCATACCTCGTATATTTGGCGACATGTGTGATGTAGAACCTGAGTCTATTGTCCATTCATCGTTCTTATAGTTATCATTCATTACTACCATTGACGCACACTGTTCAGCAGCGTGAAGAATTCTTTCTAATCTGGATCCAGTGTCCAGGTTGCCTTGTTCTCTTTGTATGTGTCTTCTACTCCTATTATCAAACTGCATGTGATTCTGATTACTATATGTTTGTTTGTTACCTGAGAAACGTGGTCTTTTCTCATTCCTGTAGCAGTGCTTAGCAATGTGTCCAGGTTTCCCGCAGATAAAATACCTATTTTCTCATTTGTTCATTCGTCTGGTCACTCTATATGCCTTTTCATCTCTACTGTGTCCTGGTATTTGCTCGTCAATCTCTGGTTTGATGCGTATCTCTTCTTGTGTCAAGGCTCGCTGTACTTCTTCTAATTTCAGTGATCATTGAGCCCTAAGTACAGCAGCAACCTTTTCAAATCTTTCATGTAGTGCTCTTACGACATGATATACTACTTCTCTGCCTTCAATCGGAAATCCTATGCTCGCACTTCTGGATGCAATGTTCTTTGCCCTTACTATATAGTCATTTATCGATTCTTTGGCATTCATCTTAATGTTTTTCAATTCCAGTCCTATATCTATTCTTTGGTCGACGGTATCAGCCGCGTGTGTCTCTCTTATTCCTCCCATATTCTCCTGGCTGAACTTTCCGTTAAGAATTGTCCCGCCTGCTCGTCCGACAATGTGGTTACTATTATTCCGAAGGCTTCGTCGTTTTTACTTTCCCAACGGGATCTTCGTTTTCCTTCCGCAGATTCCGGATTATTACTTTCCGGCGGAGGCTTGGCTTCTATTACTTCGCGATATAACTTGCGTGCTTTTAACACTGCTTTTATCTTTAGAGCCCACACATAATATTATTTTTACCTGTAAGTTGTTCTATTTTGCTAAGCGGTATCGTCACTCCCTCAGCCATTTTCTAAAAAAAATGTCTAGCTAAAAATTTTTTTCCGGCACGCGGTCCGCCACGTGGTTTTTCTAACTTCGAGCTTGCACGTGGTAGGGGTAACCACCCTTCTGCTACCACTTTGTTGATTAATTTATTCTTTGGCTACAGAGCATCTATTCACAACTTTGGCTTCGGCGATTACAAGTTCAAAAGAAATACAATACCGTACGCTACATTCATACCACACATCACGGCCACACAATATTCATGCGAGCACGCTTACATTATAACTCCATGAAGAAAAAGAAGACAACCGTCCTCGACCGACGTGCAGTCATATACCGTCATTCTCTTGTCTCTTACAAATTTTAATCACAATACTACAAATCTAAATAACAACTCCGTAATTTTAAATAATAACTTTTTGTAAACTATATTAAATAATATCGAAATAACAGCGGCATATAAAGGTAAAGTTGATAACACAAATGAATAACAGTTTCTTTGATGGTGACTATATATACATCTCTAACATTTATCAAACATCTCCACAGTAACAATAAAATGAAATAACAATTTATAAATTTTCTCATGTCTAAGGGTTTTACAAAGTTGGCGTCGTCGGTTTATCGAAAACACACTTTTCGGTAGAACGATTGATCGAATGTAGATGGCGCTGATTTCAGCTTTGCACACGTAACGGTCGGCCCTCCCCACCGGCTTACGATCAATGAGAAATAGACTGATATATGCTTTAGAACACGATATAGACCTTCATAAGACCTTTCAGAGGTTATTTAATATGATCTACTCGTACAAACACATGAGTTGTGTCAAAAAGATTATATAGTGCGAAATATGATCGTCTGGAGTATATCTTTTGATCTTTGAGATGTCTTGCAAAGAGGAGAACCTGTTTATTGGGGTGTTGCAGAAATCGTGTTCCGGTAGTTCTGTCAACTCCGGTAGGTCTGCCGATTAAGAAATGGCCGGGAATTAGTCCCCGAAGATCATTAGGATCTGAGGACATCTGGTGATGATGGGTTGTAAGTTCAATATGGACTCGACTTGTGTGATGAATATGTTGAACTCCTCGTATAGTCCATTACTGTTCACACGTTTCAGATGATGTTTGAAGGATTTCACTGTTGATTGCAACAATCCGCCGAAGTTTAGGGACTGTGGAGGAATGACATGCCACTCTATGCCCTTATTACATTTATGTACATTTCTCTAATCAAACACGGTTATCCATCTAAACGAAAACAGGGTAGTAAAAGTGCAGGAAATTATAGATTATTTTTTGAATAAATTTAGAAGCGTGTAAGAACCAGGATAGAATTTATCACTTGATGAAGGCATAATCCCACGATTCCGAGTTCACAACCTAATAAAATTATAAAATATGGTATCCTCAATAGCATGGTTTGTAAATCGAAAACAGGATATACTTGCAGTTTTATTGTCTATTGTGGAAAGAGTATCAGTTTGGAGAATACTATCGTGAACCTAATGGATAAATACCTACAGTGGGTGTGAAAAGTATTCATACAGTGACTAATCACGAATAAAATAATAATATTTATTAAACAATGTTTTTTAAACAAACATGGTACATCTATTCTTCAAAGTCTGTAGAACAACAATATCAAATAAACAAAAAAAATATTCATATTGTTTATACAAATATCAAGAAAAATGAACAAAATGACAGAAATGAATGCGTAATAAGTATTCGTTACAGTTTATTACATCTCAACGACTCAAATTTTATTGTGTAAACACAACGTGATTAGTTTCAAATTTTGCTTACTTATAGTAGTCGGCTTGAGAACGTTGTCTGGAATTGTAGCAATGACATACAGAACAGTACTGTAGAAGCAACATGAGTCGAAGAAGTAAGGAAACTGTAGAAGAATGAAAGATAATATTAATTTGCATAACCAGTGCAAAAGTTCATTAGAAATATCGCGTATTGTAAAAAGATCAAGATCTAAGATACAAGGAATCATTGATACGAATTACGAGAAACATTACAAAATCCTGTGAGAAGTGAAACGGCCGCGAAAAATTTCTGAACATAGTGATCGTACTATTATTCGATTCATTCAAAACAATCGGAAAATAAATGCAACAAAAATCGCTGAAGAGCTTAAAAATAATTTAAACATTACTGTATCTTCTAGTACTATACGTCATTTCTTGTGAATTCAAGATTATCATGGCAGAACAGCTCGAAGAAAATATTGTATGAATGAAAGGAATAGAAAGAAGAGATCGCGCAGTTACGTAAAAATACCGATGGAGTTTTGGAACAGGATCATCTTCACGGATGAGAGCAAACATTTTTGGTTCCGATAGACACTTTACAGTATGGAGAGAGGAAAATGAAGAATACAAACCTCAGAACTTATAACCGACAATAAAACATGGTGGTGGTTCAATATGTGTTTGGAGCTGCATGAGTGCCATAGGTGTGATTAACGGAACAACGGATATTAATATTTTTAAAACTCATCTGCGTTCAAGTGTTGAAAAAATGGGTATTGAAAATAATTTTGTACTCATGCAAGATAATGATCCTAAGCACCGTTTACAATACAAGAATGATATTTTTTATTTGCTTTGTTCTGCCCCAGAACAGGTCAGTCGCATAAGTAGGCGACTGTTACAACAGCCATTACTCACTCCAACATCTGGCAAGGGATTTTATTGACGGTCAAGGCCATAAACATGCCGACCTTCCCAATTTCCCTGTCGTCCTTGCTAATTGCACCCCCTGCATGCAAGATGGGACTGGAAACATGGAAAGAATCGGCATGATCAACCAACGAGAAAAAACCCTAGAGGCCACCCTTGCCCGAGGTATGGAGGGAGTAGGACCCTGTCGCCTATATAAACACAGCTTATGCGACTCACAAAGAGAAAGCGTCGAGTCATTCGAGAGTCAGTCATTCGATTCATTCATTCGCTCAATTCGCTTCAGACATTCATTCATACACGAGCTTACAACTCCTACATCATACACACAGTCAACCGTCAATCTGATCTCGTTGTTAAATATACTTGTTTTACCAAAAATACGCATCCATTATTCCAACCTCTCTCCGACGGAAGTAAAAGACCAGACGAGGGAACTACCGGCACGCACGGACATCACATACACCGCGTTGTGCCCGTACATGCTTATTCTATTTTACGATAATCAATTCCTAATAAATTAGGTGGAGTAACTATATTATTTATATCAATTTTTATTTGATTTTTTTTACCTTTAATAAATAATAATAAAATAAAAAATTTAAAATTTTATCCAATTAATAAATTTTTTTATTGAATATTTATTAATAATGTTATTATATTAACATGATTGGGTATACAAATAATTGAATATACAAATTTAAATAATATATTTACTTTTTTGTATTTTAGTTATTATATTTTTTCTTTTATAACAAATAATTTATTTGATTATATTATAAATTAGTATTAATTAATGAACTTGATAAAGTATATGATTCGAATTCATAATATAGAAATAAAATTTTGTGTTAATTTAAATTTTATTAAATATATAATTAGATTATATAATTTGATTTATACGTATATAAATTATATTTTTTTAGTTTAATTTAAATATTTTATAATTATCAATAAATTATTGTATATATTTTAATCCAATGTGGATTGTATGTAATACGTCAGCACATTTAAAAACAGCCCCGCAATCACCATATACGAATCTTATTGAACATTTGTGGGATTATCTGGAACGAGCAATTCGAAAACATATAATTTCATCTAAAACAGACTTAAAAAAGGTTTCAATCAACGAATATCACTAATACATTTACCAACAATATCACTAGTAAAATCTAATTTGGTTAATTCAATACCTAAAAGGCTAGCTACAATAATAAAATCAAAGGGAAAACCTACTAAATACTAATTACAAATATTAATTTTACAATTATTTGTTGTTTTTATTATAAATGTTTAAATTACTTGTACACTTGATAATGACAATAGAACTGTACGAATACTTATTACGCGTTCGTTTCTATCATTTTGTTCATTTTTCTTGATATTTATATGAAAAATATGAATATTTTTTGTTTATTTGATATTGTTGTTCTACAAACTTTGGAGAATAGATGTACCATATTTATTTAAAAAATACTGTTTAATGTTACTATTCAGCATTTCAGTCGTGATTAATCACTGTACGAATACTTTTTACACTCATTGTAAATGAATGGCACCATTTATACGCAGATAATTGTTACAACAGTGTAAATTTGGCTTCTACATTGTTATTATATAAGGTCAGACTTTGTGGAAGAATAAGGGCAAATCGAGGAATACCAAATTGTTTAAAACCATAAAACTGCAAGGTGGAGAAACATGCCATAAAAGAAAAGGAGAAATCCAAATTATCTCAAGCATTCATAATACCAAACTGATAAACTCTAATAAAGTCGATCTCAACACGAAGATTCCCATTAAAAAACCTCATTGCATAATGGATTATAACCAATATATGAATGGCCTCGATCTTGCTGATCAATATGTCGCACTCAATCCTATCTTTAGGAATACTCTGAAACAGACTGAAAAAGTGTTTTCCTTCTTGTTCGCTGCGCTTTATTTAACTCATTCTGTACCTTTCAAACACTTAATCCACAATTAAAAATAAAATTCCATAATTTCATGCTAAGTATAGCTCAAGTTTGGCTAGAAAAAAAAACTCTAAAGAAGAAATAAATGATCCATCGAGCACGAGCAGCTCGCTTCGATCTACCGGAAAGACTTACAGGTAACATAAAACAACATGAATTTGTAAGTATTTTAATCAAAGATAAGAATGTGAAAAGAAGGTGTCGTGTCTGTTATTCATACAACAAACTTCGAGAAACTTCTTATAAATGTAAATATTGTAAAATTCTTCTACATCTTGGCAATTGTTTTCAAACATACTATACGAAGAAAAAATTTTAACTTCTTAATAATATGTTACTGTAAGAAGAAGAATAAATTTGTATTTTTACTTTTATTTTATTATAACAAAAACCATTGAGAACTTCTGATAATTATATGTTAAAAAGTATAAATTTTTGCAAAAAAATTTGCATTTTTCCTCAAAATTCCTCTGTAAAATATTAATTAGTTAAAAAGTTGTAACAGTCCTTTCAAGAATAACGCGATTAAAAAAAAAGACGCGAAATCGCTCCGTACTTACATCAAATGCGGCTCCAATTGCCTCGACGCCAAAGTGTTAACGATAGCAGAGATAACATGCAAATTATTTAAACGATACTCGTTGTATCGGCAACTTAAACGGATAGTCGCGTACGTATTCCGCTTTCGTTTTAACAGCTCGCGAAAAGAACGACGAAGAGGAGAATTATCGGTAGACGAGTTACGCTGATCCGAATTTTGTTTTATGCAAACAATACAAGAGGATTATCAAAGGGAACTTTAGGAATTAAAAAAGTCGAACCATACGATAGGAGATCTAGCCCCCTTTAGCTCCATTCTTTGATTCTGAAGAGTTGCTGCGAGTAGGAAAGCACTTAGCCAATTCCCAGCTAACATATGATGCCCAGCACCCGATCTTACTGCCAAGGAATCATTCAGTGATAGTGCAAGACGAGCACACGCGTCACTTCGGCGCAGGAATCCAAGCGACTCTCAACGCCGTAAGGCGAGCCTTTTGGATTCCAAACGGCAAGGGACTGGTTCGTCGAGTCAATTGTATTATTATATGCAGCAGGGCGTAATCGTCGCAAATCGATTACCAGACAATTCGATTTGCCAAGGTCACGAGTTACGCGTTCGCCACCGTTTTTGCACTCAGACGTTGATTTTTGCGGTCCAATATTAATCAAGGAGAAAAGGATCCGAAATCGTAACAAGATAAAGGTGTAGCGATTTTTGTGTGTTTTTCTACAAAGGCGATTCACATAGAAGTTGTGAGCGATTTATCTACCGAAACTTTCATAGCCGCCTTGAGGCTATTTTTCGTGCGTATAGGGGAAGATGCGCCGATATCTATTCAGACAATGTCACTGATTTCGTCGTCGCAAGCAGAGAAATAAAGGAATTAGTGGCACTCGTCAATTCGCGATCATTTAAACGACCGACTAACCAACGCGTTGACCAACAAAGGCGTAAGGTGGTATCTCATTCCACTTCGATCACCCCATTTTCGGAGGCTGCGATCAAGGACATTTCGTCCGCGTAATCGGAAACGCGTTACTATCGCGTTACGCTCGCTGTTCAAACAGGGGCAATCCTGAATTCCTGTGCTGTTCGGCCTTACCGAACACAATAGAGGGGTTCATATCGCGAAGGACACATTTCGAGACCGACCTTGCGCACATCTGGTAACAACTATCACATCTTCCTAATCCCATAACAATACAGCCTACAACTATATAAGACGAACGCACAAGAAAGGCAGCCTATGTTTTTCTTGCAGTCGCGCAGTACGCACAGAAGTGCCGAAGTCACCCACTCACAAATCCTACGAATTCAAACTCCTACGACCACTACGTTCCTAAATCTTACCATTCCAACATCAAACCAACTCTTATTTGAAACAGCTGACTTCATTAACGTTGAAAGTCAGCAAGCCACCGATCTGCTCCACGCTCTTTATACGTCGAGTTTAGATCGGCACGCGACATGTGCTTTAACGCCTCTATTATCCGATCCGAACGACCTACAAGCCCTTACTCCTGGACAGTTCCTCATTGGCGAACCATTCACGAGTATACCGCGTTCGATGCACGATTGTCTAGCTGAGATTACGTCGAGAAAACTAAAACAACATTTTTAGAAACGGTGGAGTACCGAATATTTGCAGGAACAAAATGCGCGCAAAAAATGGCATGCCGGACGAACACATTGCTATCGGCTGCGCAAGGACAACGTTCCATTCATGACATGGCCAGTGGGAAGAATCGTTGCAGTTCATCCAGGCAAAGACGGTGATTACGATAAAGATATTCCGCGGAATTTACAAACGCCCCATAAGGAAAATCGCACCACTACTCATCGCACCACTAACTATCACAAAATGCATGGTACACAACAATGACGTCACATGTTTGAATATTAAACAAGCCGTTCAAAGCGGGCGGTTTGTCGAAGATCAGTAGATAATTTCAAGAGACGAAAAACAGAAATCGAGCATTCGCCATCAAAAAATATCGGAACGTTCTAGATTGAGACGTCATTTTTTTTGTTGGAATGAAGAACTTGTTCGATAAATGCAGAATGTTACGATAGAAGCTAATTGTTCACATACTTTTTCATGTTGGTAAAAGGTCGTAACGGCCGCCACGCTTGATCGCAGTTACGATACTTTTTATTGTCCTTCTCGGTCGACGGGCCTGTTTTGTTTAGCATTGTGACATAACGTTCAAATTAATGCGACTTATATCCGACTAATCGAACGACTCACGCTTTAAATTCATTGGCTGCGACTTGCTAGTCAAAATTAAACAAGCCCGCCGTCAGCGGGGAGGGCAGATATATGAAAATCGTCAATACATTAAGATATACGACAACCATCATTACTCATAGATAAACGTTATATTCAAGATACACGATAAGATACATGATATATTCAAGATACGAAAGATGGTCGCGAAGTATTCATTAGTCCGCGCAGGAAGTATTCACAACCTGCTTCGATTACAGGAAACATTCCCATTCAACAAGTTTGCACAAGATTAATTTCACGTTTGAGTCGTTCCTAATCACGAGCGGACGCGACTCAAGATATAAAGATATTTTATTTTTAAATCTATTTTTAATGAACTATTTTGATTCATTTTTTCATTCACTTTAACTTCATTTGTTGAATAAAGAAACTTTATAATGCTACATGTCATTATATACAAACAATTATCGTAACGTGAAATATTCATAACTGGTCACCTATTACTATATATAATATATTTAAAAATAAATTATGTTATACTATATATAATTGTATTAATAATGAAAATTTATCTTAATTCACATTTCAGCACTGATGTTACGTGCATTTTGTAAATTTGTTGCACGAGTTTCCCTAATTTAGAACATGCTATTGAAACATTTTTGTATTTTGCTATCAATTTATCCATTCTTCTTTTCACAATAAGTCCAAAATTTCCAGCGTGTTCCTGCATGCATAGGAACATGTGCGGCAATAACTTCACAGACATAGTTACTGTATATGAGCAGTGCAAGTATGTGATGACGATTGTGGAAGATGCCTACTGCGTCGTTTCTCGGTTACCTTAGGGGGCAGCAAATCTTGAATGCTGATTTTAGATAATCCTTTTAAACAATTGAAAACTCCGATTTTGAGTCTATATAATATGAGAGTTCCGAAGAATATGTAGCTGATCCTAGAAAATTAGAAAATGCTCCATCCACATGCCTTCCATTTGGTTAGTCGTTTTTAGTTTATGTATTGTTCCATCTTGGTGTCTAGATGATCTAAATTAACTTTATACCTTGGTGTCAAGGGAGGATAAGAATGTATTTGCGTGTTGTAAAGGTATTTCGTTATGATCAGCGGGATCGTACTTTAGAGTGTAATTGCGGTACAACAATTGGTAGCTATATTCATGTGTACCAGGTAATATCCTGGCAGCGGAGAATATTCCAGTCTCGCGGCCTCGAATCAGTACAGCAGGATGCAGGCCACCGTGGAGGTTTAGTAGGAATCCGACACTACCCAGCTCGGTAACATATTGATTATCGGTTGTGTTTTGATGAGGAAAATATGTAAATGTAGCTGTCAATGAGTTTTGGGATTACTGTTACTGTTAGTTGATTTGGTACGGACATAAGCACTAAGAATTTGGTTAGTTGATCTTGTATGGATAATATAAACTGGTTGTTAAAATATTATTATTTTTTTAGGTAAGGGTCCGAATATATCGAAGGCAATTTCTCGTTGGGCTCGGTCAGTAAGTCGATTATTACAGCTTCTTTTTTCGTAGACGAATTAATTTTTCACGTTGACATATGTCATATTTATCGATGAATTCTTTAACGTCTCGTTCATTATCGTCCCGATGTGTTTCTAGTTGTGCTTTTCTTTTAGTTTAACTAGTATTCGGTTCTCGCCAAAATGTTACGTACTACGTCCTGAGTGTAATTCGCTAAGAAATATTTATTTGTCGTTTTCCGAATATTCACGCGATGAATTATGTGAAAACTTTGTGCGTTTAGCAATCGCATTATTAAGTTAATGTTAACGCGTTTTAGAGGTGTTAATGTCGAATAATTTATTGTTAATCTTATGTATATTATAGTTTCTTTTCATTTTTCGTCTTCATAATGTCATATAGTTTTAGTAACCATTTGCTTTCGTTATGTCCCCATAATGTGTCTTTGGTTAGTCGAGTGTATAAAAATGTATTCGGAATGTTCGTAAGAGGTATTGGTGTTGGTTCTGTCTTCCAAATGTCGTATTCTGATACTAAGTGTACTGTTTTCAGTTTCTCATATGCTATTTTCTATGTCGCGGGATTCGTCAATTTTTTTTTTTTTTTTTTTTTTTGTGTAATATGGATTTGAGATAAAGCATCGATTACTTGATTGTCTTTTCTTTTTGTTTATTCAGTTTCCTAGTCATATTCTTCGAGTCTAAGTTACAAAGTTATGTATAAATTTCCGATAATAACCTATTAGGCCTAGGAATGATTTTACTTCAGTCGGATTCCCTAGTATACGAAAGCCTCCGATGGCTCTAATTTTGTTAGGATTTGGCTTTACTCCGTTCTTTGTCATTAAATGTCCAAGGTATTCGAGTTCTGGTTTAAGACATTCATATTTGTCTGGTTGTAATTTCAATCTGGTTTCTCTAAATTTTTGAAAAATGATTGCTAGGTTACGATTCTTGCGGTTCTTGTGTTGTACTACTGAATATTATAGTGTCGTCGAGATAAACGAAATAGTATTTTTCTTCTAGTTCGTTAAGTGTTTGATTTATCATTTCTTAGAAAGTCACGGGTGCGTTTTTCAGTCCAAAAAGCATTCTGTTGTAGTGAAAGTGTTCGTTGGGAGTTGAAAATACGATGCAGGATGCCTAGAAATTTTATGGAATCCTGTAGAAAGGTCTAATGAGGTAAAAGAATTTCACTTTTATCAAGTATATCATCAGTAATGGATATGAGTCTTGATCAGTCTATTCGTTTAATCTTTTACAGTCAATAACATAATTCTCCATTTGCGCTTCTCTGATGCATCCGCTTTCTTAGGTACAACCCACAAAGGAGCGTTAAATGGTGGATCGCTATGTTCAATAATTTATTTACTCAATATTTCGATAATTTGTCTGTGAATTTTATTTTTCAGATGGTCGATAGGTTTTCAGATTGAAATTTCTCGGATTTGAGTTGGATCTTGTGTTCGACTAGGCTGTTGAAAGATCACTCGGCCAGGGCACAAGGCCTCCTAGTTCACACCATGGCCGAGAGCATGTATGGACTGGCGGTGGAGCCATACAGGGTGCCGGACCATCCGGACTGGATAAGCGACCAAGCAAGATCAGTGTGCCTGATCAAGGCCAATAACACGAAATCCGCAACACTCTGAGCCTTGGCCCAAGGCCGTGGCTTTGTCCTGGCGGCATGGGGAGAACTCGCGATCGCGGGAGTCTACGCCCCTCCGAGCTGGCCCCTCACTTCGTTCGAGAAACTCCTTGAGGACATTCAAAAACAGATAACCCCCTTAGATAGCAACCTAAAACTGCTAATTCTTAGCGACTTCAACGCCAAAAGCACGTCCACATGCAAGGGGGCACGCACTGGAAGAATGGGCTGCCAGTCTTGATCTCCGACTCCTGAACACGGGCGGTACCAATACTTGCGTTCGCTGGCACGGCGAATCCATCGTCGACCTATCCTGGGCTTCCCCGATGCTTGCTCAACAAGTCAGCAGGTGGGAAGTCCTGGAAGGGAAAGAGTCGCTCAGCGATTATTTATATATCGCAATACACCTCCGGATAACAGGATCATCTTCCACCCGTCACCCTACGCGGACCATGCGCCTAAACAACAAGGGATTCAAGAATCTGCCCCCCTGTGGGAAATGGGCAGTAAAGAAAATGAACATCGACCTACTAATCGCAGCTGCTTGCGTTGCAGCCTGGCCAGCCGTTCAATCAGCTTCTCTCGGGAACCTGGAAAAAGAAGAGAACAAGCTCACCCGAGTCCTCAAAAACATATGCAACACTGCAATGCCCAAAAGCAAACCGCACCCGAGAAGAGGCAACTTCTGGTGGTCGCGAGATATCGAATGCTCACGGTCAGACTGTATCAGGACACGTCGTCGCTTTCAACGAGCCCACAGGAAAAAACATCGTGACCTTGCGGCAGAAGAAGCTCTCTATCGGGAATACAGGGAAGCTGTCATCAAGCTCCAAGGACTAATAAAAGAGGCGAAATCTCGCGCCTGGGACGAATTCTGCCAAACCTTGGAACAGGACCCGTGGGGGCGCCCATACAGGATCGTCTTAGGGAAGCTGAAATCATATGCTCAGCCAATAACGGAATCCCTGGACCCCACAACGCTGAATGAGATCCTAAGCACGTTATTCCCTGACTCCGGCGAAGTCAGCGAACAGACTAGAGCCCACACAGGCCCTCCTTTCCCGCCAGTCGGAGCTGTCTCAGCGATAGCGAAGATGAGCAAAAAAATCACGGCCCCTGGGCCAGACGGCGTCCCTGGCCGAGCACTAGTTCTTGCCCTTCCGGAAATCAGCCCCAGCCGAAGTTTCTTCGACAAGTGCCTGCAAGTAAAATACTTCCCGAAGAAATGGAAAACAGCTAAGCCGGTTCTAATCCGGAAACCAGGAAAGAAAGACCCCCATTGCCCGTCGTCGTATCGGCCTATTTGTCTCCTGGACGAGATGGGGAAGCTGTTCGAGAGAATAATCTCTTCCAGAATTAACTCTCACCTTCCCCAATCAGGCCACGATCTTGCGAACGACCAATATGGATTCAGGACTGGGCGTTCGACCATCGACGCGATTAATAACGTGCTGGAATACTCTCGATCGGCTCTATCGCAGGGAGGCCTGGCTCTGGCCGTATCGCTGGATATCGTTAACGCTTTCAATTCTCTCCCCTGGAGCAGAATCATAAGGGCCCTCCCCAGGCACGGTCTTCCCCCATACATCAAGGGAATAATCCGCAGCTACCTTTTGGACAGGGCCATTACATACGGTACGGCCTCAGGCTCCACCGCCTCCAGAGAAATGACTCGCGGGGTCCCGCAAGGCTCAGTTCTCGGGCCGATTTTATGGAACCTCCAACCAGGTGTTAGAAACAGCGCTACCCACAGGAGTGCAGGTGTTCTGCTATGCGGTCATTGCCGCCAGAAAGCAGTGGACACGGACCCTAAGATTAACAGAGGTCGCCGTGGCATCCATCACCTCCAAAATCTGAGATCTGGGTCTCAAGATCGCTGCTCACAAGACAGAAGCCCTCTGGATACATGATTTGCCGCGATCCACTTTCATGACTAATGGTCCAGAGCGAAAGAATTCGCGTCCGAGAGGAGCTGAAGTACCTGGGCATAACACTCGATGGACGCCTATCCTTCGACAGACACTTCGACCGGCTTGTCCCAAAGGTGTGGGCCTAATGATAAAGTTAGACGACTGAACACCGGAGTCATCAACTCCATGATCCTATACGGATCCTCCAGCTAGTCCAGACACCTAACAGACTACAGCAAGAAGATCCTCAAGAGGATACAAAGAAGAATGGCGATTAGGATAATACGGGGCTATCGCACAATATCCTACGACGCCGCACTAACTTTAGCAGGCATGACGCCGTACGATCTGATCGCCAACGCAGAGTCAGAAACTTACCATCTTGTAAGAGATATCCATATGCGCGCCCACGAGGTCTCTAAGCCCATGATTAAACAACTGAGGAGCCAGGCCTTAAAAAGAGCAAGCGAGTCAAGGAGGACAGAACTGGAGACATTCAGCGCGGCCCACAAACGTGGGGTCAAGGAACTCCTACCATAGTGGGACCCCTGGAGAGCGAAAGGCAAGTCAGCGGTAACTTATACGATAACGCAGGTACTATCTGGACACGGGTGCTTTGGAGAGTACCTGCACCGGATCGGCGCCGAAGCACATCCGGATTGCCATGAATGTGGAGCCCCCCTTGACAACGCTCAACACACGCTAGAGAGCTGACCGCAGTTCGAAACACAGAGGCATACCCTGCAAAATAGCATAGGACACACGGTATCAACGGAAGCCATCGCCAGGGCTTTAACTGGGAATGATCTCGAAAGGTCCGCTGTCTCCACATTCTGCGAACAAATTATCCAAATCAAGGAGGCAAAGGAGAGAGAACGAGAGAAAGAAACAGTGTTTAGGCAAGCCAGGCGAGAGAGAAGGACGAGATCGCCAAGACATAACATCATCTCATAGTTGCAAGAACCCTGGACACTTCAATGAATCAAAATAATTACCCCAACATAACGTAATCTCACCTGGGCCTACTAGAAGGGTGGAGGGGCCTTGGTAGACCCAGAGAAATGGCGTCTCCGGCATGGCCACGGAACCGTCCGTAGAAACCAAAGGATGATCTCAATTCCATCCAGTAGAAGCCTTGAGGCAATTCCGAATATTTCCGGAGTAATTATCCCTCAAAATAGGCGGGTGTCTTCCGAAGATTTTTCCCCACGTAAAAAAAAAAGGGTGTTGAAAGGTGACGGAGGACAAGGAGACGCTAAGTGACCACCTACACATACTGATACGTCTCCACTCCTTAAGGCAGCAAACAACAGTACCTTCCAACGGACTCATCGCCCAGAAGAGCGGAAGGAGGAGAGACAGTCTCACCAGCAAGGGTGGGCACTGAGAAAAATGGATGCGGACCTATTAACAGCGGCCGCACACATCGCAGCCTGGCCAGATTCGCCGAATGGTCCTGCAACGGACATAGAACTCGAGGCAGAGTGGCTCCGATGCATGCTAAGGAACATATGTGAAACTGCCATGCCCCGAACCAGAATGTGCCTCACGAGCTTGGTCTCGGCAACGGCAACAATTTTACGAACGTCGTAAATCCTAGGTTTTCAAGAGCCTACACGCAAGCCAAGAAGCATTAACTCGAGAGTACAAGAGTTAACAACTCCCGTTGCGTCACCAACAATTAAGAAATTGCATCCGTGCATCCCTTGAAAAAGTGCGTTACGAACGCGAGGAGTAGGCGGCGCAATTTCATAACAACCTAATTGGCTAAAACCTATAAGCGAGTTGGCCAATTAAGAATGTCTAGGAGAAAAACCAAGATTCCGTGAAAGCCTCGAAAAAAGAAAACAGTCAGCTTTTTAGAGAAGAGCTTTTAGAGAATCGAAGTTAAAATAGCGATCGAGAGTTCGGTTTGGAATATCGTACGGGAAGTCTTGGAACACGTCTTCGAAATTGTATCCGAGTCAATAAAATCGAGACAAGCCTCCAAACGAGTGTACGATTCATTTCACACACCCTCATGCGCTTCAGGGTCTCGGGATCGTTGGCAAATCTTAACCGCATCACAGAGATTCAAGGCCTTACACGGAGCAAGTAGCGACATCTTGCAACGCGAAAGAATCTCACGTATCTACTACTATTGCGTGAGGTGCGTTCCTCCGTTTCAAGAGAATTAAATCTTTGGTGGATGGGTCCGGACTGGCTTACACAGAACAGCAGCAGTTGCACACTATTTGCTGACTATTGCGAGAAATTAATCCTCTGATTAAAGACTAATAGAAATAGGGAACTGCTAGGCTTAGAGTAGGGCTTTTCGAGGTAGCTCACGCTTTGACCTTATAATATCGTCGGCTATTTATCCTATTTTATACTGATTTTGTACTGGTTGAAACGCTCGACAGATCGACTGCCTACGAAATTATGCAGACTCTCTCAAACTAAGAGTGGTTAAGCTAACCTCGAAGACGCTACTCTAGCATTTTCCTATTTCGCTTATCCTATTTGTATTGCTTTAAGCAGAGGATTAATTCCTCGCAGTAGTCGGCAAATAGTAAATAGGAGGTTTAATACAAAATACTGTGCCGCCTCTGAACAATCTCTATTTGTGAACTGGAATTAACTTCCGCAATGTCTTCCTTTGCGGTTCGTTACCGTACATTCGGACACTCGAGTCGAAAGAAGGCCATGTTGTTATAGTCTCACATAAATTCCTAGCCTCTCCAACAATCCGGCGTGATACGTGCAGAAATCCAATAGTGAGCTATTTGTCACTAACAATGGTTTGGGTTAGGCGACATAAAAATGTATGCCTTTACTGTCCCACAAACTTTTCTAGGGTGCTATTGAGTTTCTATTAATGGTATATCGCCTACCTTATTCCAACTTCTTTCGAAAATAACTTATTTCTCATAACTAATATTCATTTATTATAAAAATAGACAATACTTATGCATCCTTTAATAAGGAATCACAAATTAATACACGTTCGGTTAAATTTTTCTCGGATAATTTGTATGGAATTTATGAATCATATTTGTCAAGCTTATATAAATGAAAAGCAATGGATTTTATTGGGTTAAATTCGTAATGTCATTCTCCTTAATCATTGGTGCCACCCCATTTTCCATCGTTTTGGTTGAAATCTCCATTCTTTGATCACTTTTTGGCTCATTTCTGAATCGTTATTAATAGCAATATAAACATAATAAACTTTGTTTAAATTTTTTCCACGTTTTTCTCTTTTCGAAAACAAAACAAAAAAGAATTAAACAGCGAAAATAAATATTTCATTCGCTCATCAAGACTCACTTTACACGTTTAAGAAGAAGAAAAAAAAATTGGCTGATGCTAATGCTGTAGATTAGTTGATACTTATAAACATTGTAGTCGAAACACAGTTGAAGCACAGTACGCAACGGACAGTCGGTCAGAAACAGTCACTCCACATCATTCACGAGGAGAGCTAGCATGCCCTCTCCCGACTCATAACACACCCACATTCATTACAATCAACAGTTGTAACAGTAAAATATAAGTATTGTGTAACAGTAAAATATAAGTATTTAGTCTACATCTCGGCTTCATTCATAAAAACATCTCTGCGGCGGCTGTAAAAGGTACGACGAGAGAACGACAAGCGAAGCGGGTAGCAACTATCGTTCACCATCGCGCTGCGCCGTAACAGTAATACTAATCACATCTGGTAATTGTGACAAGTTCGTCGCCAAGACATTTACCGTGTTTATATATATGTGTCCTTAACGGTCGCCTTCTTGCTTTTCCATTCGTACTGTCTTAGCGTGCCATTATTGTATAAGTGTGAATTTATTAAAGTGCCTTGTTAAATCAAGTCTCTATATTTATTTTAAATATTCCAAGACATACCCGAGTTTAAGAAATAAAAAGCCAGAACACAAGCCAAAGTAAGAGATCAAGCGATAGAGCCCTAGCTTGGTTTAGGGAGGAAACAGAACTCCTTAATAAGATTGAATGAAAAATTCAAACACTTAAAGCAATCGAGCCGTGCAATTAGTAAATATTTACCTCGCAAAACATGCAAACAAATTGGCGATAAAAGCCAATTGTTTGCCCAAAGGGAGGACCATGATCCGATTGTTGAAGAAACTAGTAATACGAATCGACCACGGAAAAAATAGAAGTAACCTTTCTGGAAGACTAAGTAAGAATGGATTATAAAGTGGCTTTCAGAAAGGCAATATGGAATCTATCTGTGGAAAACGATAATTTGTTTAAACAGATAGAACAAAGAACCATGGAATTGGCGGACCAAGAGTCCATTGTAGAGAATAAAATTGACACCGTAATAGGGTCATTAGAAAAAAGGTTTTAAACTCATTTCAACTAAATTTTGCCGAATTTAACTTTTTTACTAATTTTTTGCCTATTAAATACTAACCGACATATCAGCAGGTAGATAAAATTGAATTTATGAATTATTACACGCACGTAAAAAGCTACCATTGCCATTAGAGGATGACTTTTCGCCAGCGGTAGTTAGTGGAATACTGTGGAGAAATGGAAGGCCTCCTTCTGGGAGAAGGTGATGGCTATCAAATGGCACCGGACAGGAGCCGGGAAAACAATAACCTAAACCTAAATTGGCAAGACAGAGAAAAGGCTACCGGAGAATAACGACCGGATGTCGCACTACTGCTTCCAGTTGAAGATAGCGCGGCAATTTCAGTTGCAACATCACTGAGACGCCAACAATGCATCAAAAATACATATTAAGAAAAAAAAAAAAATCCGCACGCTACACGAAGTAACTGGATGCACATTATACCTAGCACCGATTAGTAAAAGTCTCAGTATAGGCTCTTTTTAACGTAAGAACCACCGACAAAACTGATTGTTGTTAATTTGATTAAACAAGCAAAAGCGTATCACGCAACAAAGAGAAAACGTCGTATATAAAGAGAAAGAAAAAAATATATGTATATATATATTATATTCAGATATTTATGATATGAAAAGCGAAAATTACACAGTATAGCGTCGCGTTTCGTGTCGCTGCAATTCAAATTTTCGCGAGTGTTCTCGAAAATTGAGCCGTGATAGTTCGACGGACAATTCGCGTGGTCTCCCCTATCGACGCGGAACACGGGAAAAAATCGAAACGGGAAAAGGCAAGTCTTCTCGCTTGTATGATGCCACGTCAAAGGGCATCGAAATTCTGAGTGTACTTATACGGATATGTGAGAGATATATAAAAAGTGAGAAGAGAGAAAGAGTGTATATACGAGTATGCGTGGGAAAATAAGTAAGTAATACGCAATAAAGGATGCGTGAGGACCGATCGATCCCCGAAATTCACGGGTCGATAGTCGCATCGTTTATACACAAATTTATATATAAATATTCCTGGCGTACAGGAAGTTTATGCCCCTTGGGCCATCGCGGCGAGCACCAGAAGAGATTACCATAACACTCACCCTGCTCTTAGGAGCAAAGAGAAGCTGGACGCGCGGCGGAGAGCCGCCAACGTCCCATGAGGACGCGCGAATGCTCATGGGATCGCCGTAGGCACGTGTGAAGGCCCGCGCCACCAGCCACCAAAGATTCTAGGAATGGCTCCGGGTGTGGTCGCCAGTGCTGCAGAAATGACAAAACAACATCCTCCACCTGCCGTTATCGAACTAAATGCGTGGAAAACCACCGGAGTGCGAAGATCGCGGAGTTTCCCTAACACAAAAGTGACAGAACACCGTGGGGATTTTAGTCGGTAAAAATCTGACACTATCCGGTCTCCTCCTCTCAGAGAAGTCAGGTGTCTTTCGAAGATTTCCTCCACGAAAGAAAGATTAAATTAGGATATCCATCTTTCGATTGTATGACTTTCTTCCTTTTCTTATTGTTCTGCAATAGAACATGCTAGTCGTACAAGTAGGCAACAGTTACGACAGCCATAACTCACTCCAACGTCTAGCAAGGGATTTTATTGACGGCCAAAGCAATAAACATGCCGATTTTCCCAATTTTCTTGTCGTCCCTCCTAATTGCACCTTCTCCTGCCGAAAAAGGGTGGACAATACTAAACGGGAACAACGGGTCAGAAGGAGGATGGACATAGCAAAGACAGGAGAATCGGTAATTGACTACGCAGCGACCAACGCGAACGCAGAAGAGGAAATCCAGATGGTGAAGGAAGGAGAAAGGGAGGAGTCGGATCACCTCCCAATAGAGGTCAAAATAAAGGGACCAAATTTGAATATACGAGAGGCAAAGCAGAAAAGAGAAGACAAAGTCAGGACGCTGATAAGAAATGTGTGATCAGAGGATGGGCTAAAGCACTACCATGTGAACTGTGAGGGGTGGCACAGCCAAAAAGAAGAAATAAACGAACTCTGGAAGGAAATTAAAGAAAAAGTTAAAAACGCCACCTTCAAAAAGGAAGTAAAAATTCAAAAATGGAAGCTGGACAGGAGAGAGTGGTTTAGCAAGGAATGGAAAAAGAGAAAAAAAGAAGTCAGGAAGATAATAAGATGGTATAAAAGAGGCAAAATAGGAAGAGAAGAATACTTGAAGGAAAAGGGGGATTTTAAAGAATGGTGTAAAAAAGAAAGAGAGAAATATGAAACAGAAGAGGAGTGGAAACGGAATACCATTACGACGGAAGCCGAAGCCTGGAAATATATAAACAGGTTTAGGAAGAAAAGAAAAGGTGGAGATGAAGGAATTTCAATAGAGAAATGGAACAGACACTTCACGGAGTTACTGGACGGAAAGAATGAAGGAATCACGCTGAATGATGGCGGAGAAGAGTTGGAACAGAGAGAAGAGCAGAGGAGCGATATAATCAAGGAAATGCTAATGAAAAAGCTACGACAACTAAAACGGGCAAAGGCACCGGGAGAAGACGGAATCGACAACGAGATAAAAGAGGAGTTCTTAAGACTACTAAATAAAGTCTGGAGAGGAGAGGGATTGCCGGAAGAACGGAGGACTGGGGTAATATACCCTATACACAAGAGAGGGGATAGGTCGGATGTGAAGAATTACCAGGGAAGAGTTACACTGTTGAACACCGCCTATAAAATATACGCAAGTATCTTAAATGACATGTTAGTGAAAGAGTTAGAGGGAAAACTGTTGGAGAAGAACAGTTGGGATTTGGGAAGGGGAGGGGTACAATCGATGCGATCTATATATATCTATACTCAACCATATTGTAAACAGAGAGCTAACAATAAGAAGGAGCAAAGTATTTGTATTTTTTTGCAGACCTAAAAGCGGCAGATTGGACAGGACGGAACTTCACAGGATGCTGAAGGTAAAAGGAATAAATGCACACCTGAGGGAAAGAATAACAGAAATATATAAGGAAACCAAAAATGTCGTAAGTAGTGCAGAAAAAGAAACCGGGACATTCTGGACCGAAAAAGGGGTAAGGCAGGGGTGCCCGCTGAGCCCTACTCTCTTCAATCTGTACATCTCAGACTTGAACGAAGAAATTAGTAAAGTGAGAGAGGGAGGAATTGTAATAGATAGATACAAGATATGGATCCAGATATACGCAGACGATGTGATATTGGTAGCATCGGGACAGAAGGAGTTAGAAGCAATGATAAGCAGATTTGTCAGATATATAAAGAGGAAGAAGGGGGTGGGAGAGTGAGAAGGAAGTGGGCCCTGGAAGACAACGAAATAGAAGAAGTTAAAGAAATAACTTATTTGGGTTATATTTTCCAGAAGAACGGAGGCACGGAATGTGAAGGAAAGAGTAAGAAGGGCAATGTTCGCAATGAAAAACACGTGGAGTATCGGGGAGAGACTATGGAATGGAGACTTTGGTAGGAGAACAAAGATGTTCGACGCCCTGGTAGCAAGCGTAGCATTATATGGGTTGGAAATCTGGGGATTGAAGAGGGAGGAGAGGGTGGACTCAGCAAAGAGAAAATACCTAAAATGGATCATGGGACCGGACCCAAACACGTCCAACTATATTCTGATCCGACAAAAAGATCGTAGTGGAGTGTATTAGAGAAGGAGAAACGGAAAGGAAGGGAGAGATAAGGAACAAATGCAGGGAGCACAGAGGAATGGCGATGGAAGGATACAAGTTGGGGAAGAGTGAGCTGGTCAAGATCAGAGAAGAAGCAGGAAATGACATAGGGAAAATAATGAACAGAATTATGGAAAGGATAACAAGCAAGGAGGAAGAGGAAAGGATAAAGATGATACAAGGCTCAAACTACAATATAGAATATGAAAGAGTACGGACAGACAGACGCCCAGAATATCTCAAAACAAAAAGAAAGAAAAGAGACATGAGACTAATAGCAAGATTCAGATGTGGCAACGAGCTGAGTGGGAGGCAATATTGGAGAGAAGAGGGGGAGAGAACATGCAGAATATGCGGAGAAGGTGAAGAGGATATAAAGCATGTTTTAAGAGAGTGCAATATGACCAAGGAGGACGTAAAGGACGAAGAGTTGTTGGACGAGAGGGGGATAGGCTTGCCGATAATGCACAAAATAGTAAACGAGAGAGCAAGAAAAGAAAAGGAGGGAAGAAGTGCAATAGCGGCGAGAACAGGGACCAAAGACAAGAAACCAAAGACTTTACAGAGACGTAGATTCTAATAGATTATATAGGCTATAGTTCCTTACGGTTAGAAATAAGATGATTATGTATATGTATGTATTAGTGTACGAAGCCGGATGCAATTATATCGTACGTTAAGCGAGCAATGAGGAAAAAAATTTGAAGTGGACCAGAAAACCAAATAATGTAGTCGTCGATGCTGGTTAAACGGTTTCTTCCAGAAATGATCAGAAAAATGCCGAATGTAGATAGACGCTGAATGCGTAGGCTACATCCACGAAATCTGCTAACGGAAGGAGCTCACATTTATGACGAAGAGATAAAGACCAATTCCGGATTACCTCTTTGAGAAAGATTGAATCATTCCTTCTCCATCCATTTGGTTATCCGGTTCCCTTTGAAGAGGAACTTTTCACGAATATTCCCTTCTCTTACTTCACTTTCTTCCCCTATATTAAAATATTCCCCCCTTCGAATTGTAATCCGAATCACGGGAGAGACCTGACCCACTTGCGAGAAGGTCGCGTCTGTACTCGCGACGTCAACAGGCGAATCAGAAGCATTCTAAGTGTATACATGGTGCCGCTTTATCTTTTTTTAGAGCGTACACCATCCATATCGTCGGTGAAACCGCAAATCCATCTTTTCCGCGCGAACGGATGGTATAATTTAGAACGATTGTGGTGTATTTGTGGCCTTTTATAGGATCATGTCTCGCCCCGTGTTGTTTATAACGAAAAGAACACTTCAAATTGAAAGTATTCCAACATTACTGATTTTTCGTTTTAATTTATTTTCGGTCGGAATCGGCAAACTTGGATAAAATAAAATGCGGATAGAAATGTACTACTAGTCAAAACACGAAAACAAAATTCAATAAATAAAATCGACAAATAGGTAACTAATTGGCGAAAATATCAAAAAATGAAATAGATCAATGAACAAACAGACGACTGGATATAAGCGGCATGGTATAAAACGAGATAATTAGTCGGGTAATAGAGAAAATACGTAGCAGTTCGAATAAAACAAATTTCAATAAATAATACAGATAAATAAATAATTAATTAGCTAAAATATTACGAAATAAAGTAGATCGACGAATAAATGGACGCGTATAATAGGATATATGTATAGACGGAACAAAATAAAACGGAATATACGGTTGCATTCAATAAAACAAATTTCGATAGATAAATAAATAACTATGTAGCTGGGATATAATACAGAATAAATAAGCGCATAACAATTGAATCAAATCCGCTGAAAATGAGACACAGTGAACGCCAGGACAATGGCGAACAAGAACAAGAACGAGTTCGTGAAATTTGGAAAAAATCAAAATGATTAATAAAAATAAATCACACAGAGTACAACAATCGATCGAATAATTCCAGAGTCGGTAAAATTTGCATTTCATACACGCCAATGGAACCAAAATAACACTTTATCTTTAGAATTCTTTTATTGGAAGAATGCTAACGACAAACAAGGAACGAGCTGTGTCAATCCCGCTGAATTCCAAAAATCAAGTTAATATTCTGACTTCCCGATATTAAGCTGATAAGAATAGATTAACACGCCATTAATTAGTTTCATGGGACAATATCCCCATCAAAGATGCATCAAGAGTACATCAAAGATATTTTCACTTGGCGATATTACATTATATTTAATGGAGGCGCTCCACATAATTAGTAAAATTATATGTTTTAACCCTTTGCATTCGAGAGATGACTCTCAGCCATCGCTTGATTTCATGCGGTAACTCGAGCGGCAATAATGTTTATTTATGTTTGGTTTTTTTGGTACTTGAAGCGTTGATATCAATACCGTTTCATAAGTGGGTTCCTAACCTCTTTACAATCTTACGAAATGTAGAATAATGTACCTTCAAAGTGTTGTAAGATTTTCTTATCTCAAATTAATCCGTGATCGCGGATCGGAGTCTTCGGCATTAGTCAGAGCGTGACAATCGTGGCAATAGTATAGTATCGTAGTTATTTTACTCTGCAGTTATTGTATTTTTAGTTATGTTTAGTTATAACAGATGGCCTATAACATTAATCATAGAAATGCACGAATGAGAGAAATGTGGTGCAAGAAACACAACGTTGGCCTGAAGAGCTTTTTAAAAAAAAAGGGGGGGGGAGAAGAATCGAGGGAGTTGCAAAAATGGAGTCGATTAGAGTCGTGAGAAAGCGTCAAGAGAGAGTTGTTAAAAAGAGTCAATTGTATTGTTCAAAAGATTTATTTGAGTCGTTAATATGTGTCATTTATCTTATGTAATTATTTGTTGTTTTATTACCATTACTGCTATTTAATAAACATCATTTATATTGTATCTCTACAATAGGTATATTACTTTCAAACAGGTATATTACTTTTTTGAGCCCTATAAGCATGGAATATAGTAATGAAATCAGTTCAAATGAAGACGAAAGTTATTAAACGACGAAATTATTTCTATATATAAAACGCTTGACAATAGAGAGAAGGAAAGTACGAGGACAGCAATGAAGTAAAAGGTATAAAAAGGCAAAAAGTCATGATAATAGACAGTGAATGTGAAAATGAGAGTGATACCGCAAAAGACACACAATCAAATAGTTCCGAATGGAGTTGCACAGAATCTGAAGAAAAACCACCGAAAATACAGTTCATACCTGGCGAAAAATCTACAGGAGTATCTTCAAACATAAAAGGGCCATTGAATTTTTTTAAGTTGTTTTTTTTACCAATGATTTTAGGAAGTAGCTTTGAAATTATTGTAAAACAAATGTTATCATAAATTATATAAAATATACGAGCAGTATTGATCCAGCAGATCAATATGACCCGACATATTGTTTTCTAAAAAAGTCTTTGAAATGGTGGCGTAAGCTATTTTTTTAAGGAGTAGAGATATGCTCAATTAATTCCTATATTTATAAATCAGTGAAATAAAAAAACAGAAAAATAAATATTAATTAGTTATCTGCGGCACGTAAAAACTTTGGTTTACCAATTGAAAGGAGATTTCCGCCAGATTCGAACTTCTACATCGATCTCGATTTCAATAAAATCCGTTTGACTGGAAAGCTGCATTCCATTTTAATAGGAGTTAAGAAGCATTATACGATTTGCTCTCAACGAAATTAACCCAGCGAAAGACATCAAACACATCAAAGACATCTTTGAAATACAAAGATAAATGAAACATTAAAATATAATAATTTGTATTTGAAATTATTTTAAGTTAGCCGTAAAAAATTCACCAAATATAAGGAAAATCATCTGGAGTTGCTGATTCACCCGAGCAACGTAAAAGAACATTAAAATTGATCTAGCTAGGAATCTCTATTCTGCCCATCTGACTTATCAGCGCTTTCACAATAAGTTTTAATACATAAGCTAAATAGAAAGAATAAAACAAAAGAATTGGAAAAAGTAAAGAATAATTCAAAATTAAATTGAAAGAATAACACAAAAAAATTAGAAAAAAAGAAAGAATAAAATTAAGACAGTATATCACATATATACCTGTGGCTAAAATACATAGAATAATAGAGTATTTATTCTATAATTGTATAAGTATTTACTGTATCTACTGTATAATTTTGTAGTCGTAACAACAGTATCCGGCTCGAATGACCAGAAAATATGTCGTTATAAGAACAACTGGAGAACGAGTGTAGTGAATTTAATATCAGCACTAAAGTGTAAACGTCTTGTCCAACCAAACGTGAGATTGGTTGTTATATACGAACTAACTTTGCGAACGGAAAATAAAAATTTGTTACATGTGGAAGCTGTTTCTTGCAAGAGAATTATATCGTATGACCTAACTGACAGTTAGTCGTTCTTGAGAATTACACTGTATTCCGTTGAGAATATTAAACCGTTTATACCGGCGAATCCTCCTTTATTAGAAAGCGCCGGTTTAATCCAGGCAATGACATTCGAAGCATGAAACGTTTAATTGCACTGCTGCAGATGTAATACAGCAGAGCAGTTAAATACATATCTAAAAACGGTAAATTAAAGCATCGAAAAGATGCTAACTGTTTTTAGACGTTAACAAACAGAGCAGGTTTGCAAGTCAGTTATCGTCTTTATGTATGTACATATGTACATGATCCTCCTGAATCCTAATTTCGTAAACATGAAACGGAAATATTTAAAGGAACAGAAAATATAATATTATAAACTAAATCAGGATTCAGAGCGTGAGAACATTCGACATTTTTGTGCTAACAATAATAATGGCTACCATTATTTACAATAATATGATTAGGTGGCGATTTAGTAAGGCCATCTCGGAGCAAGAACATCATCGATTTCATAGAAATTATTGACATACATATGTTTAACGCTGTAACGTAGCATCGAATAGCATTTCTGTCGGGAAACCTACTGACGCAATTTCGTTAAAAAGAAAAAGAGGTATAAAGCTGCTGAAGAAGTAACTATACGATTCAAATTTAAGTATTGTTCAATAAAGGAGCAGGTCTCATCTTCTGGAAACCATGCTTCCATCAACGACACCTGTGATGTGCTTCACGTACATATTTCTGGACCAAGGAAATACTGTAGCCTTCCGTCATTCTTGGTAAAGCCCCGGTAAAGTTCCATCATTTCGTTATTTGCATCCACGAAATTTGTTTCGTTGTCTGAATGAACGTTGCGGCAAATTCCTCTTCGTGCGATGAATTATTTGAAGACTGCGATAATTACGACATCTTTCCTTTGTATAAGAAGGGTTGAAGTAATCTTCATCATAGTTATAAAATGGTCGGTGACACATGCAATAGGTAAATTACGAATTACGTTGGTGGCAGATGGATTTGTGGCAGAAGATTTTCCAACTTGCGGTCTTTCCATCAATGGGCCAATGTTGTAGAAGATTACTGAGAATAGAATTTATTCCTCTGCGATGCGCGTATATGTGCGTGGCAAATTAGAAGATGGAGTGATGGTATCACGATGGATTACTACAGACATCCTCCAACCCATAAAAATCTCTTCAAAAAAGAGACTGAGTGGAAAGATCTTCTATTTCCACAAAGGGACAATTCTGACCCGTTTTTTAAGTGGTAAATTACAAGCTCGAACGTTGAAGTTTGTAACAATTTTATTCTTCGTTCGTTGACGAGTCGATGGACTACTCCTAATAATGAGATGAAGAACCACTGAAGATGATTTAAGTTCAAATCATAGGTTCTCATCTAGCTGTTGCATTATAAAATTTGTTGGAACCGACGATCTTCAGGACGGGCGAGAAATTGCCAATAATTTTGGCAAAGAAATTTTCCGAATGTCACTCATGAAAACGTATGTATGCATCAAAAATCGAAGCAACAATGAGACAATGCAAGCACAAAACAACAAGAAGATACAATATCTTCTAGGATAGTTGATCCCGTTAAACTGTTGCTAGATTTCGCGAATACGACGAAAATGTATCTTCATTATTATGCTGAATGGTTCAGCGACCAGTATGGTGTAGCACATAGAAAAACTCATACCACATGAAAACTGAATACCACAACAATACTGGACTCATGTTGCCGAAACTCAGATATTCCCGTATATTGCCGTTTTAAATCAGAATCACAGTTTAATCTTTGCTCCATTCAGAAGGATAAATTTAGAGTTCGTGAATATGACTCTGTATCTTCATCTCAATGAATGGAAGAGCAATTATGTAATGCCCTGATTTGTCTCGATTAACGTGATTTACAAAATTCCTACTGCTGTTGCTCGTGAGGTCAGGTGTTGTAATTGAGATTCTTCCTTAATTCTCAGAATTTCTTGAGACTCAAATATAGCGAAGAATGTCTAATGCATTTCCCCCGGTGATCCATCTGTACTTATTGGAGTACCACGTCTCGCCGTCTCGGAGTATGTATGGATATCATACTGTTCTCTACGATCAACTAGGCCTCGGCTGATGAAATTGTGGATTTTCTAATTTTATATTGGCAACAAGTTTGAATTTTGTTCGATCGATTTGTTGCTCTCGCGATTCACAGAATCGTAAAAAAAATAAAGGTTAAATATTCAATGTTGGAGAAATGTGATTTGATTGCTGTCGAGATGATCTTCTGTCGGAAGTCGTAATCTTGCGGCGAGATTTTCCGTGATGAAGTTGCCGCTTGAGTATGTGTCAATATCTTGCATTCTAGAATCAATATCTAGAAAGCAAACAATCGCAATGGTCATTCACCTGTTCATAGGAATGCCGCGGGAATAACAAAAGCGGTGTCGTTCACCGGTGATAGATAGACAATCATCTCGGCGTTTTGATGCAAATTAGTTTTGCGGTTTGTTATAAACACGACATCTTTCAGCTTTACGATTGTCGAAAAGCAGACAATTTAAACATAATTGCCTCTTTTTCACAGCTTTAATGCCCTCTTGAATTGGCATTTTATTAAATTTTGTGCACTGATGTACCACGTGTATCCTGTTACATATTTTGCATTTAATTTTATGTGTTGCGTCATTGCGTTCAAGGAGAAAAGGAGAATTCGTTGTGTTCATCACGAATATTTAAATCCTTCGCAGTTAATATTAGCATAGTAATATTGCGACAATTGTTGTTTTGTAGACATATGATCGAATTCTTTGGAGACATTGCAGAAAGCATTGTAGACATTGAACAGATTCTTTCCCAGATTCTTCGTGTTTCTACGCTCATTTTTGTCACGAGATGACGATGCTCAATAGCAGATTATTCACTGTAATCTGCTCAACGCTTGCAACGAAAAAACATACAGCTAGGTATGATTTGCTAAATCTCGGACATCGCGGACGTGTCACGTAAAAGAACGGCGTAACACGAGAGAGCGTTTGTTATTATACATTTCTGATAAATGATTTCAAGCAGCAAATTTCATAATTATCTTCCGATTGCCACTTCAATCTTTCCAAACACACGTAAATAAAGCAATTTTACTCAATCTTAAAATTGCATTAATCGGCATATTAAATTCTACATTTCTATTCATCCACCGAATTTCGGTAGGTCGATTTTTGGCAAATTTATCGAAAGCAGAAACGGTGACGAAGAAGGTGCAGTTGGTTCAAAAAAACGGTCTGCTGTAATTATCCGTTCATACACTTTTTTGAAATTTTCGATGAGTTCTAATTTGTCCTTTTATTGAATGTCTCAAATTGATTACGCAGTCTTTGAATACACGTTCCTTCGTGAAATCTCGATAATTTTAGACCCAAGTATCGAACTTTGTTGTATTTTGAAAGAGCGTCGTTCTTGCTTCAATCCGCAGATGTAGGTCACAGTTTTCTCGGACACGAGAGTTCATGTCACCATTTTAATCGAAATGAACGAAGGCGAGAAAGAAAACTTCAAATGCAACGAGTCCACCTTTGACTGAATTTCGCTATGATTATTTTTTGACAACACGTGGTTGTTGATGAGGTCACTTCACAATGTATGTACTTCGCTTCTTCTCAGCGTTAACCTTTGGATGAGAGGTTAATCTTGTTTCGTGATGCAGGATTCGTTTTACTACACCTATACTAAAGTCTAAACTAAAATCTAAGAACTAACGGAAGTCTTTATGCACGAACTGCACTTCTATCTATCATAGACCATAAGTTGTCGGCAGCGACACGAATTGTCTAGTTACTCGCTAAGATACGATGTTGTCCACTAAATTAATCTCGCATAGTAGATTCAACTATGACAGGCATCACGAACGATTGATACATACTGATCGTTCAAAAGTGATCTGTCTGATATCGAATGACTAACGAAAGACTGTCGAAGGAGTGGCTACTGATTGCGAATAATACCCAAGTTCGACTGGCGAAAGATGGACAAATAAATAGTGAATGTATTCGCATCAGTGAGCTCTGCTTTTAAATAATTATGTTGAGTGGGTTCGAAAGAAATCACCATTATTACAATCACCGTACCTCCTTGGTATGACCGTTCTTCCAAAGTCTCTTTTTATGATTACGTCGTTTTCGAACTACGCCGTGGAGATTTTTTCCACGCAGTATACCTGAGAATTATGCATTTTAATACCTTTAATACGTAATGTATCACATCCTTATGGAAATTCCGAGTTTATGACATAACTGGTTGACGGAACAAAATTCCTAAATTCATTCTAATAAAAGATTAATTGGTATCGCTGGCAATATAAAAAATATTTTTCTCGAAAAATACCCGTTTTTACGAGAACATACCATAAATTAAGTTACGGAGATGCAATTTTATTATTTATATTATAGTATTATAAGTACCTATGAATTGTATATTTTTTAAGTTGCATAAATTTTGGTGTAAGTTATCGATTACCGAAGTTCGAGTATTAGACGAATAATCCATTCCAAATGCGTACTCTCTATCGAGCATATTAAAAATTTTAGACCAACTCAGAAGTGCGAAGTATTTTAGATTCTTTTTTTTCATTTCGTTAAGAACATTACAACCAATCCGTATTGAAGACTATAAGTAAGCAGGCTGAGTCTGTGGCATGCAGAGCAGTTACTACTGCTAGTGTCGATTAATGAGATACATAATCTTGGATGCTTATATAAATTTATAGTGAAGATCCAGAGGATAGTCTCTCTTTAGTTTTCCTGTGTATACTGTAGAATCCAACAGTTGAGTGACCAAAGAGTTAGGGTGGTTACTCACGCGTGAGTTATATCTGTTGCCGTGTTTTGAGATTTCCTCTTTAATTGTGGGGATCCTGAGATCACGGTAGATTGTTTCGTTTGTTACGTACCAAGATGCATTTGTGATTATTCTTGCTGTTTTTGATTGGAAGTGTTGGAGTATTTCGATGCTACAGTTGCTCGCTGTACCCCAAAATTGAATTCCGTAGGTTTCAAAATGACTTTGTAGAGTAGTAGTTTATTTTCCAGGCTTAGATTTGACCGTTTACCCACGAGCCAGTAACATTGTTTAACTATTACATTCAACTGGTTGCATTCAGCTTTGATATGCTGTTTCCACGTTAATCCTTTGTCGAGGTGCAATCCCAGATATTTAACCGAATCGCTGGTCGGAATTATTAAGTTTTTATAAGCCACTGGCGGGCAATTTTGTCTTCGTGCGTTGATTTATTTTCATTTACGTTAAATCGCCATTTGTGCCATTTCTCCAAGGGTGTCGAGGGTTCGTTGAAGAGATTTAGGTGTTATTTGCGGATCTTTATGAGATGATAATAGAGCTGTATCATCCGCGAATGTTGCAGTGATTACCTTCGATAGAATAGGTAGATTGGCTATAAGAAGGGTCCAAGGACACTGCCTTGCAGAGCCGAGCAGTTAATAGGAAAGGTTAAGGAGTTATTGTCTAGATAACTTACTCCGAAGGGTCTATTAATTAGGTATGATTGAAGTATGGAGTAGTAAGGATGAAATATGATGTTTGCAAGTTTGTACATTAGTCCAGCTTGCCATACTTTATCAAATACCTGTTGAATGTCTAGGAACACTGCGGAAAGTATTTTTCTTTTCCAGGTTTTCTTGAGTGATTTCTGATATTGTTCGGTGGACTTGTTCTATTGTTGAATGCCATTTAAGAAAGCCAAACTGGTGGTCAAAAATAAGCTTCAATTCTTCTGACATGGGATGGAGTCGTTTGATGAGTAATTTTTCAAATAACTTAGAAATGTTTGGCAGTAAACTGATTGGACGATATGAGTTTGCCTCGTGGATCGGCTTTCCCGGCTTATGGATAAGGATGATGATAGTTTCCAAGATTTTGGGTAATACCCTAAACGAAGCATTGCGTTAAATATCGATGTGAGGAATGCTATTCCTTTTTTGGCGAACTCTTTTATCGTTTTGTTCGTATTTATTTTGTCGTCCTCCGGTGCTTTTTTGGAGTTGACAAGTTGAACCATATCTCTCACCTCTGCGGCTGTAAAAGGTACAATAAGGAAGGGACATCTGGAAAAGAAACTGTAGGTAATCTAGGATTTCTGCTTATTCTAAGTTGGACGATAGTCAATGAAGTCTGAATATTTCACTTAGATGGAGAGCAAACACATTTGCCTTATCTGTAAAACTATGAGCCCATCCTCCTTGCGTAGTGCGATTGGGAGGAATTGTTTGGGGTGGGCGACAAGTTCCCTAGATATATTTGAAAGCAGTAGTTTTCTAAGTTATGGAGGACTTTCGTCAGTTTTACTGCAGCTTTATTGAGCCTACGCTTGTCTTTAGGTAATCTACTAGAGTGCCACATTCTTCTGAGTTTATGTTCTTCTGGGATTTTTCTTTTTATGTAGTCCGGATAGAGTTGATTTCTTATGGATTCCTGACTGGGTGAAGAGGAACGGATCGCATTTATTATGTTGTTGCTGAAACAATCCACTGCTGTGTCAATATCATTCTCTGTTCTTAGCGGCAACGAGGATGTGTTGAAAGCTTCCCTAAATTCTTGCCAGTTTGTAAGTTGATAGTGAATTTGTCCGTTTGGCCGGTCTTCAATAATCAATGAATTAGCAACTGGAATAACAAGTGTATAATCTGAGGAAAGTTCTAGCAACGAGCTGATATTTGTGTAACTTGGAGAGATAGTTCTGATCACAAAAAAGACCAGCAAATCGGGAAAGTTTGTTAGGATCGGCTGGCCAGTATGTGGATTCGTTTGAAATTAAGTGATTGAATTTGTCAGAATTCATACTTTTTAAGAAGTTCCTACCTCCTGTAGTGAAGATTCTGCTTCCCCATTGTGGATGTTATCAGTTGGCATTAAAGTCGGCGCCTGCGATGAACCTTCCTCCCATGCTTTCGAAGAAGTGGCCAAAACTAACTTTGGAGAAATTGTGTTTAGGACAGCAGGAATACCGCAGATAGTGTAACTGGACTATATCAGTCTTCTATCGCCAGATTCGTTGCTTGGAAGTAGTCTGATTCGAACGACGGGAGTTCATAGTGTTTCACAGTGGATTTGATGATAAATGTAGAGCCCTCATGGGCTTTTCCACTAGGATGTTGTGTATGATAGAGTGTACTTTTAGGAAATTTTTATTTATAAAATGCGTTTCAGAAATGAGCATTACTTGTACGTCTTGGTTATTTAAGACGAATTCTAGCTCGTTTTTATGCTGGGTTAGACCATTGGCGTTCCAGAGTGCTATACCCAGCGGTTTCATTTTGATGTATTAGATGTTAGTTTATTTATGACAATTGTTAGTTATGACAGTAGTTATTGATTTGTTCCGTTTGTTTTTCAATTAGTTTTTCCAATCTGTAAAAGTTATCAATGTTCTGAGAGCCGGAAATACTATTTTGTAACGTAAAGTCATGTATCGTTTCATTCTTTTGGTTTTTACGGACCGCCTGGGCGGATAAAGTTGATGGAGAATTGTAGTTTTTGGCATTTCGTGGGTGGTTCGTTTTAACCATGATTTTAGGTTTAGGGATTCTTTTATTTTATTCGTTGTAGACTGGGCTCGGAGGGTGGTTTCCTTCGCGGTGAATATACTTCGCAGGAGTTTCAGCCAATTTATTGCACTGTGCTGTTGGGTGGGGCTCAGAGCATTAGATACAATAGTATACACGGCTATAATATTTTTGTGTGTGTCTGTATCTTTCACCTCTTGCACTGTACGATCTCTCTTTTTTTGTAGGGCGGTTCGATTTTGACAATAAAATTCATTGTTTATATTGTTTATACCTCTTTGTTGTTAGTTTTTCGTTTTGGATCAATATAAAATAACGAATTTTTTGTAATGGTATGTTTAATGTTGCTGATATTAATTACTTCATGACCAAGTTTCGACGATTCTTTGAAAGTTTTTAGTTCGTCTTGGTTTACTGAGTGATGGATGTCACGTCGATGGATGTCTTGTTTATTTGGAATGTATGGAAATTTGCATCGAGCTTAGGTGCTTAGTTATTCTTCTATACGTATCGCAGTTGGTCGGAAAAATTTATGTGGCTGTTATTGATTTCTAGTTTATATTCGTTCCCGTTTATGACTTTCTCCAAAGAGTCTGTCATTGTTTGAATGTCAATAATGTCGTCAAGATATATTGGTGGAGGAGCGGATTCTTTTGTCGGATTCTGATTTGTTGTCGCTTCGATGACATCCATAGGATCAGCGATAGAATCTAGTATTCCATTCGTAGAGTTAACAGGGTTCATCGACGATATGTATGCGCCGGTGTTTATATCTCCATCTCTACCTAGCCTACGTTGCTTATTGTTCTTACTGTCACGTCTTATCTGTAGCGAGCTGCCACGGAGGAAGTAAACTTTTGCGGTTTAGATTCAAATCGCTTGCAAATGGAGATTTTTCTTGAGCCATCTTCGATATAGATTTCCTAGTTCGGAAAATCTAATCGAGTGGCACTATACTGAATGTGGACCAGTAACGCGACTCTTCACCAGATTTATATTATTTATGATACGCTATTATACAATTACGTTGGATTTCAGGAAACGTGAAGTGGGTTTGTAACAGAAACTTCACAGAGCACAATAATACACGTCAGCACGCTACGGCAGCTATGTAAGTGTCAACTCCCAAGTACTTTATTGTATTCGAACTTGCCAGTAATTTTCATGAAATTGGAATGGATGAAAAAGACGCAGAGAAAAATAGTATTCTCCACACCTTATGTATCTATGAATACATGCGATTGCCGTTTGGGTATAAAAGTGTACCAGTCACTTTCCAACGATTTAAGGGATACCATCCATCTTGACACGGTTACAGGAAACCAAAATGTTTGTTTATCTTGATCATATTGTCACATACGCACGATCGCTCCAAGGGCATAGAAAAAAATTTAATAAACTAGTCCAGCGTCAACAAAACACGAATTTAAAATTACATCCAGTAAAATGCGAATTCCTTCGATGTTCAAATTATAATAACGATGAAATCTTTATTTAATGCGTAAACCAAAGCGAAATAAATTCGGATCAGAGTATATCGGACCTCACCAAGTTCTAGATATATTAGATAATAACAATGTTATAATTTCTTAAGAATGTTATAAATGTAATAACAATGTTATAATTTTATACAAACGTAAACCACGAGTAGTTAAATCTATTAAGTTAAAGCGAGCAAATCCAGCGTCATAATAATGTAAACCCAACATCACAGTAATTCAATGCGTCATTTACCCTTATACTACTTACTTTATTATATTGTATAGACCCACGAACAAACCTAACCCAAACTCAAGAACTACAATTCCGCAACTACATTCGTTCATCTTGAATACATCAATGTATTCCGCCATACACAACGCACGAGCTTATCAGCATCAACTGACCCATCTCAATGGCTTCGTTCTTCAATCTTCATCTATCCACTGACAACTAGAGTGAAATAACCATGTTGGGATGCTCACGGAATATTAGACTTTATGAATGAAATCAATAAAATTCCATCAACGGTCGCATACGAAAATCCGACAAATTTCTTTTTTATTATTCATCACTAGTCCAGAGCAAAGCTATCAACTCCACCCATCCTACCTACAGCTGGAATCCTTCGTTCCAAATGCGATTCAAACTTAAGCAACGAAGCACTTCACGAAGAAAATGTTAATCACGGAAGTGAAAAACAAATAATGTTCAAACCTAACCCAAACCTAACCCCATCGCTAGTGGAAAATCATTTCCAGAGGAAATGAGGTTTGATATCGAACGTCACCTGCATTTGCTGTAATAATGTCCGTACATATTGTATCATATATTTATTAACTACGAGTGTATATATTTATTCAGACACAGTGCTACGACTGTAAAAAGAATATTTATTCAAGAATGTTTAATCATATTATGTTACATAGTATTATATGATATTCAAATCCCTGCAACTGTGAGTAAATATCCTTGTGATGCAACCAAATTAGCAACAGATTAAATAATATATTTCAAAAAAAAATTTAGCGACTCAACTAAAAGAACATTAAGAAAAATAATTACTGAGATTAGAATTATTCGGAGGGAATCATACATAATTTTATGAAACGGAAGAAAGAAGTAAAAATTTGAGAAATGATATATTTTAATTGAAAAATATGTTTATTGGTGATGTAATGGAAAACCATGATATTTAACCATGAGTCGAAATTTAATATTTTTAGATCAGATGGAAAAACAATCGTATGGACGATTCAAACAATTTCTGAGAAGCGTATTAAAATCACTTACGATCAAAATAAATCTCAAATAATGCGAGGCTGGGTGTCTGTTGCACGAGAAATGTAGTATTTATTGATAATAAAATGGAATGCGAGAATCAGTTGGAAACCTTGCCCCACGTGCTCTGTCACTGCGGCCTCTATGCGGCCACTCACCGATTGCGGCAAAACGGCATTCTCGAGCGACTTGCTGCGGTCTCCAGGCTTCCAGGCGATCTCCGGGTCAACCACAGAGTCCCAGGCGTGGGCGAAGATCTCGCGGCCTTGCGACCTGACATAGTCGTGACGCACGAGCCGTCAAGAATCGTCCTCGTCCTCTTCGAAACCGTGACCTTCGAAAACACATTCCAAGCGCTCGAGAAGGCGAGGTTGAGCAAGATATTAAAAAATCAGCCCCTCGCCGTCTCATTGCGTGGGCGCGGTTGCACCGTGCACGTCGACGGCTTCGTTGTAGGCGCCTTGGGATCCTGGCATCCGTGGAACGATCGCCTGCTGGCCCTGCTGCGTGTCTCATCAGGATACGCCGGCCTGATGGGACAACTCATGGTCTCGGAAACCTTAGCCTGGTCTCGGTGCCGAACCATCACGCGCGAACAATCGTTTATCTCCTGCTCGAAAAGGCTTCCTGCCGCACGAGGGGGTAGTCTTGAACACTCCTTCGTGCTGCAGCGAGTAATCGAAGACGCGCGCAATCGGAAGAGGAAAGTGGTGATTGCGTGGTTGGACTTGGCTGACCATTTCGGCTCTGTTCCCCACGCGGTCATCAGAAACACTATCGCTGCTGTCTCCGTGCCCGCAAGAGTCGTCGCAACCGGGATGAACCTTTACGAAAGCTCAACGGTGCGCGTGGGGACCCGCGAGGTCATACCGACCTGATCAGCATGCCGATCCTCGGCGGCGAGGCAGGACTGCCCCATCAGCTCGATCCTCTTCAATCTGGTGATTGGTTCGCGAACCAAGACACTCAGGAGCCGGATTTGAGGTAGCGGGCGAGAGGATCGCAGCCTTGGCCTATGCGGACGACGTAGCGTTCGTCGCCGCTTCCCCGAGTAGCATGAGTGAACTTCTTAACGCAGCAGAGGAAACGGCGAAGTCGTTGGGCCTCTCCTTCAATCCCCGCAAGTGTGCGACACTGTACCTCGGGCGGAGGGGAGAACCGATCCCGACGACGTTCCAGATAGCGGGCCAACACCTACCCGTCATGGAGCAAGGGAACTCCTACCTTCACCTTGGAGTCCCTACGGGAGTTCGCATTGATCAGACCTCGTACAATGCCATACAAGAGCTGATCAATAATATCAATGCTGTTAGCGCGTCTCTTCTCACCCCGTGGCAAAAGATTGAGACCGTGGCGACATTTCTGCTGCCGCGCCTCGACTTCCTGCTTCGGGATGGTCTAGTTCGAAAATCGCCGTTAGAGGAGGCCGACCGAATTCTAAAACGGACGGTGAAAGAAGTCTTCTGACTCAGATGTCTGACGCTCTTACGAGTTACGAACAAGAATCGGAGCCAGAGAGACTGTCCAAACTTCTGGACAGACTGAAGGTACGATATAACACACTAGACAACATGCATTGCGACGTGGCACCAGCCAATGAAGCCGAAGAAAAAGGAAGAATGGCTATCGACGAGCGATATTTTGATGCGGTAATAGCGGCAGAAAGATACATCAAGCAATCACAAAGCAACGACAACACCATGCAATTCATGTCCATGATTGATAATAAAAACTACACTATCTGCGATCCGCACTGTTCGGAGACGCCGCGGCCATAATAGAAGCAGTAGACACAACCGCAAGTAGCTACAAAGACGCATGGACGCTACTAACAGGTAACTATGACAACACACGTCTGATCACAATGCGCCACGGAGAACTGCTATTTCAAACACCGGTGATTGAAAGGGATTCTCCCAAATCAATCCGCTCCTTCGTCAACCACATCAGGACGGACCTACACGCACTCAAATCACTAAAACTACCGGTCGATACTTGGGACATCTCGATCATTCTACACATACTTCCGAAACTAGACAGAAATATGCGTCTCGATTACGAGGAAACATTAAAATCAGACGACATTCTCGCACTGAATCAATGACTTAACTTTTTAATCGAGCGAGCAAGGTGTCTTGATACGACAACCCGCTCTTCCACTCTGGTCAGCAAGCAGGCCACAACCAACTCACAATGCAACTCTCAACAAGGATTTAATGACATCGTTCGAAGAAAACCACAAAACTTTTTTACCGATTCACGACACCAAACACAATCATCAACACCACGTCTGTTATCCTCGCGCCCTTCACTTCTTCGTCCTGCGACGTCGCGACCGTCGACACCGCGGCCATCATCGTCATCCACATCGTCACATCGACCGCAATCACCAACATCTCCGAACTCAACAAGAAGGATGGGATGTCTCGATTGTGAGACAAACGAACATAGAATCTACGAATGCGAGAAATTTCACAAACTGATGCAACAGTAGTGAACAACGTGTTGAACTAGCAAAAGGGAAGGTGTTGTGCTTAAACTGCTTGCGACGTGGCCACACCGCTTCGGTCTGTAGATCAACAAAATGCCGGAATTGTGGTCAACATCATCACACTTTCCTACATCCGACCGAATGACAACTACCGAACCACGCAACAGAACCTATCATCAAGTCATTATCAGCCATCATCCCAACCACTCAACTAATGACCATGGCAATCATCAAGGTACGCGCAACCGACAAAGATTGGACAAACTGTCGAACTCTTCTCGACACATACTTCACAGCCAACTTCATTACGGAAGAGTTAGCCAACACGATTCATGCCCCGAAGCAATCTTGTTCAATTCCAATCGGAGCAGTGAACGAATTAAACACAACATGTACTCACACAACAACGCTCGCCACCTCTTCTCGACATACAGATTATGAGAAAACACTTCAAGTTCTCATAATCCCTCAGATTTCCATCCTCATTTCAAACGAACCCATCAACACCAATATGCTCAACATCCCCCCAAACATCAAATCCAGCCTGGCAGATCCTACTTTCCACAAACCCTCTCCTATCCAAATAGTGATCGGAACAGAACCAACGCTACCTTCAGCATCGGTCAACATAACATCTCGACATCTACAGACAAAGATTTCATCCTCCAAGATGACACAACTCGGCTAGATAATAATAATAGATCAGGGGGAGCATTAACAGCATCTCTCCAAGCCAACGCTGTCATCTGACGAACCATAAAGAAAACATCGCCAAATTCTGGAATCTCGAAGAAGTGCCAAACAAACCTCATCTTTCCCACGAAGAAGCGGAGTGCGAAGAACACTTCAGCAAACATGTTCCAACGAAAGACAATCCCGCTGATGCAATATCAAAAGGATTGCTACCAACCGAATTCACAAACCAAAGGATTTGACAAGCAGGACCCTCATGGTTAACACAGGACGAATCCAGCTGGCCACAACTCGAGCTTAAACTGTCCAACACCATTCCAGAGAGCCGTAGTAACTTTGTTTTCAAAATCGAAACCCTTCCCAACCAATTGCTGCTACGATATTCCAATTTTGAAAAACTAACAAGAGTAATAGCATACTGCCTTCGATTCAGATCAACACAACGAAAGGGTCCGCTGCTACTGGTCGAATTGTAACGGGCCATGAAAATAATCATAAAATGGTCGTACAAGTGGAAGCTTCCAACGAGAGTTGTCCGACCGGCGTCAAGACCATAAAGTCCACAACAAAAGCAAGCTGCTCATACTTAATCCATTCTAGATGACGATGGAATCATCCAAATTGGAGGAAGGCTCATCCAAGCCGATCAATCGTACAACGCCACTCATCCCATAGTATTTCCAAAGTCCCACCATGTTGTCTCCTTAATTATCCACTCCTATCACACAAAGAATCATCATGCAGGGGCACAAACCACTGCTCATTCAATCAGACAAAAATACTGAATACTTGACGGACGGAACCAAGTCAGGAGCCTCCTTTATAAGGCTCGTTGTAACATCCCTCGCGGGTATCGTCCCCGAGGGAAACATTGGCTGAAATAAAGCACTTTTATTTACTGATAATAAAATGGAATACGGGAATCAGTTGGAGACCTTACCCCACGTGCTTTACCACTGCGACTCCCATGCGGCCACTCGCCAATTGCGGCATAACCGGTCTGCCGCGGCCTCCAGTCTCCCTAGTGACCAGCGGGTTAACCAGTACGTCCCAGACGTGGACAAAGATCTCGCGGCTCTACGACTTGACGTTGTCGTAACACATGAGTCGTCGAGAACTGTCGTCATGGTCGATGTGACCATATCCTTCGAGAACAGGTTCATGGCGTTCGAGAAGGCGAGGTTGAAAAAGATACTAAAATACCAGCCCCTCGCCGACTAGATGCGCAGAAGCGGTTACACCGTCCATGTGGACGGCTTCGTTATAGGCGTCCTGGGTGCTTGGCACCCAGTTAATGATCGTCTGCTGACCTGACTGCGCGACTCATCAGGTTACGCTGACCTGATGAGACGACTGATCGTTTCTAGTTCCCGGGACCAGACAATACTGCATACCGGTTCCGGGGAACTAGAACGAAGACCCTGTCGCGCGCCAAGACCCGATGATCTCAGGTAAATGCACTGACTCTGGCGCATCGAACGCAAAATCTATCTTGCAATTATAATTTATTTGATTTTAGCCCTTCTCTGCTGAATTTAACCAACCTCGTTTTATCTCATTTTAAATTCTCACCAAGCATTCACCTGGCACCGTAACCTCTGACACATTTTTCGTCGCGTAATTTTAATTCATTGTCCTCCTTTATAAATTTCATAACTTCACTGTTCTTTTCTAATCCTCTCCTTCATCATTTAAAATACAAAAGCTTTCTAAATGGATGCTGTCGCGAAAGCATGCATGGGCAAGCTCTATTTTAACCATGTCCTCGTTGCAAACTTAGTGGCGATTGCCATCGCAACGCTCGCGCGTGCAGCACAAACTGTGCTCTCGCGTTAATTATTTGTGTTTATTTATATATTTACTTAATTATTTCCTAGAATTAATCTAATCGCGCGTAGAGGAGAGGTCGATATTGCTGTGCCTTTCGAAAACATGTCCGAGGCACTCAAGAACGAGGAACAGGAAGAAGGAGAAGATACTGAAGTATTAGCCACTTGCCACCTCGCTGTTTAGTCGCGACTGCATCGTCCATCCATGTAGACGGCTTCGTTGTAGACGACCTGGGCACCTGGCATCCAAATAATGATCGCCTTACCACCCAGCTGCGAATCTCACGCGATCTTGATGAAACGTTCGTGGTCCCGGGACATAGACTACGAATATGATCCGGCTATACTACGTGCCGGAGATGACTTCAAGGTGTGGTCCCTAATGTGAGCGTAAGGCTGACTGCGAACGAGTCTGGGAACGCGAGCGAACGCGCGAGCAATAGCGAACTAATTCCTTAACTTGACTTTCTGCATGATTCATCTGCAACGATTAATCTTAATTTTGACTGGATTTTAATTTTTTTTTTATTTCAATCTTATTTTATTTTCATTTTTATTCTCATTCGTACTTATACTTCTATCCGTATAGTACCTCACTTTGTTTTATCGGATTTCATCTGTTTATGTAATCTATGTAATCTCTGATGTAATCTTTCCAAAAGCTTATGAATAAAGAAAGTGGCGCCAATGCGTGCATGGTCGTCAGTTTCGTAGTACCTTCATTTCCAGTCGCGGCAACAACTGCGGTTGCCATAGCAAATATTACGCACACACGTAGAAATATACTGTACTTTATTATTGTGTCTATCGTACACTTATGTCTTTGTCAACGCATGAAAGAGAGGTGTGCGTGCCGCCATTTTTTGTTTTCATTGGGAATAAAACCGGTTAAAAGGCCATCTGTGTAAGAATTATGTATCATCCCGCGAGAAATATGGCGTGTTGAAAATAAAGGCGATATCTGTTTATCGACGATGAAAAAATGGCGTGGAGAACACGTTGCTCCGGCCTTGGTTCTACAGCCAGAGAAATAATCCCTGATCAGTATCATGAGGCCCATAAAGTAATTGCGAAAATTATTCACTTTACTCAAAGACACATTTCGGCATAAAGTGATCTACCACCCCAATCACTTGATGGAAAGCATACGACGAGAATCGGTCTTATATATAGCTCACACTGCAGAAAAACTCACTAGGCTACCGGTCAACTTTTCGCGCCGTCGCTCCAACATCATCGCTTCGCGTCTCTCGTTACAATCCTCATCGTGTACTCTCAAATGTGCTTTTGTTTAAATATATTAAAAACCAATATTAAAGAGAGTGTTGAAATAAGAATTAGTTCAAGTTTTACGCCGAGAATGATTCGAAATATGCTTCATATTTTGTAGTCAAAAGTTGATTCTTATACAACTAATTTAAAGTCTTTCAAATACCTCCTCAATTATAGGATATGAATATCAATGAATATCTATGGAATGGATTAAAGAAACAGTATGATTGCGTTTCATTAAGAAAAAAACTTTAAAAGAGTTTCGCAAGAGAAATCATAAAATATTGCATCAATTTTACAATTTTACAGTCTTGTGAAAATTTCGTTGAAGATGTATGTACAGATGTAAAATTAATAAACGAATTGTTGATCATTATGTAACATTTTGTTGCTCTCTCGACATGCTAGATATCAATTTATAATGAATTTTCCAGCTGATTTCCGAAATAATTATTTCGAATTATCATCGAAAAAAAAAGAATAACCATTAATTAGGTAAGTTTTACTCATAACGATACCTTTAGAAGTTGTATTATTTACTTACTTATTGGTTATTAACACTTCGAAATTCATGTCAATTTTTTATAACATCATTCCGAGGATAAATAATTATGCATTTTGAATTCATTGAAATCTGCAGAATCATGTGAATCCCGCAAAAATCTTCCATTCCCAAAATAAAATTAGTAAATTTTTCTTCTCCAAATCATTTCCTCCATTATATATACTCCATTAATTAAGTTCCAAAATTGATTTACCATCTTCACATATTAGGACCCTTTATATTTAAAAGAAAAATTCTTAAAAATAAAACATGCGAAAATAAAAAAAAGAGTAATTATTAATCCTCAAATAAGTAAATTAATATTAAATAAAAATTTCGATAAAATGAAATTAACATGAAATAAATGAAAAATGTATTTTGCTGCAAGGACATTTATCGCAAGTAACCAACATTTATTTATTGCAACCAAATCGAAAAAGAAATGTTACAAATTCAATAGGCAGTTCGATGCTCGAAATAATCACTGGAAGAATGACTTGGAAGATATACATATGTATATGCCCATTGTAGATCCGAGGTTGTTCATAATGCAAAAGAACAGAATAATACTGGGAGAGTATGCAATTTCGAATTCTGCAGTCTCCAGAGAAAACAAGTAAATTTGTCAGATTTTCGGTATGATGACCAAGTATTGTAGAATATTATGTTGTTACTAAGTATCTGTAAAATGTTTTAGACGGTTTCTGGTTCCTTCCAGGAGTTGGAGACCCGTGTTACAGATCTACATATACATATATTCAACAAGATTAAGGAATCTCCGATCCGTTTATATTAAATATTGGCACAAAAAGTAGGATACACAAATAGTAACTCGAAAATCTCAAATTGTCATTCGAAGTTTTAGTATTACTTCGTTACAATATACGCATATATGTACAAAATCATTTAGATATGTAAGTCTTTGTAACAGACGACCAGAATATGTTTCTATTCGTGAGCTAAATTCGTTTTCATCATTATAAGCGAAACGTGCTACTTTTCCCACGAGATCATTGAAACATATTAATTTTTGTTGAAAATCATGCTAATGTACTTTTCTGCACGAAAGAAATTATATTTTAGATTGGATCGTGATATTCTGCATAACACATACGTAAGAAAAAATATTGTAAAATTTGAAAAAAATGCAAATACTTCAATACATTAAATAATAATCTCAAATAAGTAAAATGTGGTCTAAACCTTAAAAATGAAATCTTTGTTTGAGGAATAATAATTGTTGGATTAAGTACGGGCAAAGATGAAAGGACAAAAGTTCTATGTCTTATACGTCGAAATGGTATACAATTCAAATTTCACTTTTATTCGTCAGACAGTTCTCGATATTAAAGCATGAAGTGCAAAGTGAAAGAAATAGAGCTTTTCTATTACTTGCTATTATAATAAAAATTTATCTTTCATAAATACAGCAGCTGAAAATTCTGTGTCAAACACGAGACATTAATTTGAAAAGCTACAGAAAACATAATATCGTCAGTATTGATTAAAATGATTTTTAATTGAAAACGCACTCTGGTTGAATTGCAAATACGTACAACCATTTATTGTAAAAATTCTGACTGCAAGGAAAGCAATCGGTAACGAAACTTCAAGCAGTACAGACATTAATTTGTTAGTTTGTTATTTCGTTAGAATTATGATAATTTTAACATATTTGAAGAACACGATTTGATGACGAAGAAAACTATGCATATTATGCGTATTAAATATAACGTAGTGTGGTAGTTTTAACACGTCTGAAAAAATAACATAATAAGTTGTCAAGAAACGTATTAAATGCAACGTTTTAGTTTACACATTATACATACAATTACAAAACAAGATAAATTCAATAGATAGAGCCGAATTTCTTGCAAATTTTAGAAAATATAGTGATTATTAGTAACATGTTGCGAAATAAGTACCATTTCTGTATACGTATATAAGAATATTGAAATTGCTGTAGTTTCTACATATTATCGAATTTTCAACTCTGATAGCAATATCTTTACTTATATCTTGTAGTAACCATTTAATGCCCTAATTATAACATTCTCAGTCAAAATATTCAAATATTCAAACTACAAACTCCGAAATGTAATTTCCAAAAAATCAATTTAACCGTAATCACGACAACTTTGCTTAAATCATCAATCGATAGCGTTCAATCATCAACGCTAAATGACTCATAATTCATCTTCAATATTGGTATTTATCAAGAATCTAATAAAGAATCATTGAAATTTCACTTAATAGAATGGTTGCCACGCGTGAATAATATTTCATGTGTGAGTTTAAAAAAAGAATTATCAATATGCCTATTATACCGCGGACACAAGTATTTATTATAAATTGACTATTGTGTTCATGAAAGAAATCAATGTAGCCTAGTTATTTACTAAAATGTCATTTCTTCTGTGATATTGTTATAAAGTTATAGTTTATTACAAATAATAGTTTAATCGATGGCACTAAACTGAAAAATATCTTGAACTGATCGCAATAAATAGTTGCATTAATTTTTGCAAATTGGTGTTACACTCATTCGAGAAAGATTTATTCTGTTTGAGAAAATCTATTGATTTCTATTTTAGTTCGTAAAGACGACTTTTATAATAAAACCTGCAACATTACTAAAAAATGAAATTGTTTTTATTGCAAATCAATTAACATTGATTTTCAACGGTATTTGACATTACAAGGATACTAATAAATATTTACGGAAATCATATTCGGAATAGAAAAATATTCAGTGTTTGCACTACAAATAAATATCTACACTACTGTTGATATTTTTAAATCTTTGCATGCAAACATAAGATAAGTTCAGACAGTGAGAATCTCTCGTAAGATACAAATGGTCTGCATTTCATTACATGAAATTGCGCATATCTGAATTACAACTATATTTAGAGGAATGTTAGAGTTTTCGAGCGAAAAAGGAAGTCAACAGCTAACAAGCAAATCATTCGAAAATTATTTTGAAGTGTGTAATGATGAAGGAAACTTTCGTTAGTTACTCAGATGCGGGTTAAATGAAAGATCGTGACGATTTGTTACGTGTCCATCGTTGCAGGACGCAATTTTATAATTGAAACAGTTATCCAAGATTGATTTGACACAACACGTCATGCAGAAAAGTTTTGTCGGGTAGTAAGTTAATAATTCGACGAATGAGACTAATCGTGGCATCTATTGTACCTATTATTATATATTGACCCTTGCTCTGTGTGTGTGGGACTCCGCGATAGTATTTGTTGTATTATCTCGTGCGACTTCTTGTCTTGTCTGTCTCTTGTTGGATCACCTCGTGCGCTACAAGCGTATTGAAATAAAAAGTTATTCATATTATTTAAATATACGGATAAGTTCAAAGAAATAAAATAAACAGTTCCATTGCCTCTGTCCAACAAGTTCAGTTCGCGACGATACCACATATTTTATGATTCTTCGAACCGGAATCGCGACATTACGAATAAGTTCTGCTAAGAATTTCTGATACTAAACTTATGATATGAACGTAAATTTTTGACGTATAATCTATTTTAACAAATGATTTATAATTTTCAGAAATGTATGATCGAGAAATCCTCGTATTCCGCCAAAACACAGATATCTGCAAAAATTTTCTGAAGTCTCAAAAAATTCATCTATCATAAAATTTACAAATTGATATATCATCAATCAAATCAAATGAAACTGAAGAATCAGATACACTGAAGAGTAAAGAAGAGTTTTCCGTATTGGATAATCAACCTGGACAATATTGAATCCGCGCAAACACTGACAATGAGTTAGTAGCAGTCCACAACAAAGTGGACTGTGAACAGTTAGTCGTAAGGGCAAAATCCTGTACTTGGTCGTCTTTGCTCCTTCTCCTTCCACTTGACGATCACAACCAAATACGTTTAAGGACATGCTTAGAGGAAGCAGAGAGCGTTCTATAGCATTCCAAGCATTTTAAATCATTCTAGAGCAATTCTATAGCAATTCTATAACAATATTCCAAGAGCAATTCTATTCTATAAGCATATTCTATAAAGCATTCTAAATCATTCTAAATCATTGTAAAGCGTTTCTATTTCATTCTATTTTATACACGATCACGACTGTAACAGGGAATAAATAAACTCTTCAAAATTGTAAGCGTGTTGATTCCATTACACGGAACCCAACAACCGGCTCATGCCGCTCCATGATATTTCCAAAAAATTTCGAATAATTTTTGAAAATGATTATCTCGATACGTCATTTCAGCTTGTGCTTGTTACCTCCACCTCCCACTCGGGAGACATTCCCTCTAATAGTAAACATTTTTGCTCTTCTCCCTAATGATGGTATATTTTTTCTCCAACGGTACACTTGAACGCGACTGTGAAATCAAACTTAAACAAAATAGGGCCACTCCTCTGTATCCTATACATCAACGATCTTCCTACACACAAAAATACACACACTGCTATCTATGCAGACGACACCGCCATATATGCATCATCATGGCAACCTGATAAAGATACACATATATACAAACACATATTAACATTCCACAAGACTGCTTCAAAAATTGGAAATTAACAGTCAACCCTAAAAAACACAAGCCATTACATCACAACAGAAGGTCAATCCATCACCTGGATCCCCACAGTAAAATATTTAGACATCATTCTCGACTCTAAAATCACTTGGGCTTCTGCAATGGATAAACGAACATAATAAGCCTACTCTGCACTTCGAAGACTCTACCCAGTCAGCTCACGAAATGGTAAACTTGAGACCAACTCAAACTCAATCTCTGTAAATCATGCAAAAGGCTTATCATTACGTATTGGCACCAAATCTAGGAGGCTGCCAATCACACATCAAACAACCTCCCAATCATACTGGAATTCATTACCAACTCACTACCTATCTCATATCGCCACCATCACCAGTTCATCAGCAACACTGGAAATTACCAAATCAACAACATATCATGAAAAATCAGGACAAGACTCCCGAAACATGCAATTACACATACACAATGGCACTACAGTACACATTCAAAATCACGCACGCAAGTTTTTGAAAATTTTCTCCTGTAGCAATAAAACGACACTATACGCACTATTAACACTTAAACATCACTAACCAATTAATTTATTCATGATTCACGTTATAGGATTACATCACCTCAGGGATTGCAGTAAAGAAAACTCATGGAAGAAAAAAAAAACGGTCGACCACAGTATAGGAAATAGCGACTTCGGGATGTCCAAGCTCGTCGCATACCGTAAATCTGTGGTCACGTTTCGAACGGGGGACATGACTCGATGTTTATAGACAAAAAAATAACTTAGAATGCTCATGTTTCATACAAGTTAAGCTGTTTTTGGCATAATGACTTGATGTAGAAAAATGCTTTCTTCTTTTTAAGAAATGGCGTTTTTACGTTGAGAAAAGAGATTGCAAGCCTTTTTCAAGTTTTCTTTAATAAACAGACTTTCATTGGAAATGCAGTTTTTCACGGGATGGAAATAGAGGTCTCATAACTTTTAAAGATAACAACGATATCAATAACTTGACTTACTAATCCTGTGGTCTAGTGTTACAGAAACACTTACCGCATACTACGAACTCGTTATTATCTTCTTTCATCGCCAAATCAAAGGCACTAAATCGACGAAACTGCAGAATATGCATCAATACTGCTTCAGTTTAATTCACTGATAGTAAAATGAAGTTATAAATATAATTTCAGTGATTGATTTTACAAGAAATCTTGTTATAAATTCATTTTAAAGATGATTTTTTCAAAAAGTTTTTGAATCAATGTTTATCATCGATTTCATCTCAATGTCATCTATATCTAAATCGGAAAAATTATGTAATGCAATTAAAAAAGAAGGAAGCTGATCCCAGTTTCTTGTCAAAGAGTAAATACTAATGATTCCTGGTCTAAAGAATTTTCTAGTTATGCGACCATAAATGCTCAAAGATATGTTGAACACACTGTATTTGTATCAAAATCGAAACCTAATTCAAGAATCAAACGATGGATTCTATGCGTATAGACTCTATTAAATCCAGTCGTTTAAATGTAATAAGAATGCGTTAAGGAATTTGCGATTTAGAATGTTTAAAAATGAACTGTATTCGAAACAATATAGTTTTAAGTGGTGTGTAAATGTTTTACACAGCATTTAATCAGACACTTTGTACCGTTTAATTAAAAAAAATTAGGTCGATAGCTGCTATTTAGAGATAATAGTTAACATTTTATGTCACTCATCCTATACAATCTGATATTTTTTTAAAGATTTATCGAAATATATATATATATATATTCTATAATTATATAATATTCTATTTTATTATATTATATTTGTTATAAATAGTGACAAAAGAAGAAAATGTAAATAATGAGGTACATTTATGGTAAATCGATGATTATTAATTGCATTGAATTTTAATAGGATTTAATAATGGACAAAATATAACTGCATCAATGAATATTGCTAGATACTTGCAATTTGTTTCTTTCTGCTTTAACTATAATATATTTAGGTTTATATTTATAAAATATATAATCTTCTGTGAAATTCAGTTATTCTATGCTTCACGTGTTTCAGACAAACGGGGCGTTATGGCGTTGTGGAGAATTCTACTATGTGGTATTTGAATAGATGAAGAAAATAACATACTGTAGGTGAACGGTATGGATTACACATTTATTTACAACATCGTTTCAGATGCGTCAATGTCTGATTCAAATGGAGGATTTTTTCTGAGGATACACAAAAGCAAAAGTGTACATGAATGGTACACAATGTCATTAACAACATTAGAAATGAAATTAAACCGTCAATCTGTGGACTGAATTTTGATTTCGCAAATTATTTATATGAGCAGTCATAACTGTTAATTCATCATAACTGTAAATGTTCTGGCCAGAACGTGCTAGTCTGACAAGTAGGCGACAGTTACGACCATAACTCACTCCAACATCTGACAAGGGATTTATTGACGGTCAAAGTAATAAACATGCCGACATTCCCAATTTCCCTGTCGTTCCTTTTAATTGCACCTTCGCCTGCATGCAAGATGGGACATGGAAAGGACGGGGGCATGATCAACCAACGGAAAAACCCTCTAGAAGCCACCTTTGCCTGAGATATGGAGGGAGTATGGTACTGTTGCCTACATAAACACAGCTCATCGCAGTCAAGATCATTCAGTGTGTCTTATTCAGACAGAGTCTTATAGAGTGTCTTATACATCAGTCAAGAGTGTGTCTCATTCAATCAAACATTCATACATCATACAACAACCGTCACACAGTCAATAGTCAATCGTATACTGTCTTATATACTTGTTTATGAAATATTCGCATCCATTATTCGAAACCTCTTTCCGACGGAAGTAAAAAGCCAAATGAGAGAACTATCGGCACTCACGGACATCACATCCACCGTTGTTATGCCCATACAGTAAATAACAGTCTATGTGATGCGTGTGGATGCGTATGTAGAAATATTAATTTATTGTAACAAAAATACATATGGTCCGTTGCATTCTGGAGTATGAATAGTTGTATTTATAGTTGTGAATAATTATACATAGAGCGCAGTGACTGCTATTTAAATGTGTCGCTCATTCATCGATTCGTAGATAATATTTGCTTGTTGAATAAAAGACGATATATTAGCGCTTTAAGAGACTAATTTAAATTCGTATTACCCAACGGAAGAAGGTGAAGGATTTCTTGTCGACACAACGAAATTTATTGGTTTGTTTTCCAAATTTTATGGCTTATAAAAGCAATTATCCGCTTGTTTGGGTGACAAGAAATCTAACCACTTACTCCGTTCTATCAAGATTATTGCTTCTGGATCGTTAGGTATTATGAATCTCTATCAGCGATCAGATCATTGTCCTCACAAAACGGTCGGTGCTAATTCTCTAATTGACTTTTTGCACCGTGGGATCGAAGAAGAGGATGAAATTTTGCCAAAAAATGTGAACTTTCTAAAATTGATATCTACTGAATGTACTTTATTCTTTACATGTTCATGTTCACTTCAGAAATGACTAAAATAATACAATTTAATAAAGATATATATAGTGTACAAAGATTATGTAATATGCGTTAAAAGTTAAACATTTCAAGGATTATAAATATTTTTTTACAAAAAAAACTGCTTCTGCTCCAAAAATAGATACAATTATCTTACGTAGAGTCTATATTCCTAAAATGTAACGATGATTGCATTTAAAATATTAAAATGTAATATTAAGAGAAATTCCGTCAAATTCGATATAGGTGGAAAATTCTTTAATACGGTACAACGCATCTCTTCAAACTCATAAAAGGAAGGAAATGTCTTTACAATACTCTAAGACGGGAAAAAAGGCTCAACCGCTAGTCTTCAATTTTTCTCTAGGGGAGCTATTGAATGCGACAAAAGTGAGTTTTTATTAGCGTGTTCTACAAATCTCGTTTTATTCAATATATGTTCTACTGAATATAATAAGAATACCAAACTTTCTTTTCAAAAAAATGATACATAGCGAAAGAAGATGTTTACTTTCAGAAAAAATTCCTTGTATTTTCATTATGGCAGAGTTATCTAAATTTCAATACATCATCATCAGTAATAAAATGCTAGAATAATCAATGGTCTTCTCATTTTCAAAAATACAAAATACTTATACAAAAAGATAAAAATAAATCTTTACCACTTTATCACCAGGAGTGATAATAATCTGAAAGTCGTAAAATCCAAATGTTGCAACAGAATCAATTATAATTGCGGAATTTCGCCTCGCGCGTGGATTCAATTTCTTGATTGTATGTTGGTCCTACAACTTGCCATTTAAGAAATGGTTGGCAGGTACACCAAAATTACATAAAATGCGAAAGAAGAAAAAAAGAATTCATTCGTAAACAATTTAGAGAAAAAAACAGCAAGGTGAAAAATGATCTAATAATGAAAATGTCGCTAGGTGATTTTCTCTATTTTCGTATGCCCAGATAAAATATTTCAACCAACAAGGAACGTTAGAATCAAATCGACTTCTAAATTTGTTAGTAAATACTTGATTATGATAAAATAGATGAATAGTATCTTAAATTACGGAGAAATATTCATTAGAAAATTTCCATATATTTTTCATTCAAAGATGAAAGTGCAGTCTCTTTATGGAATGGAGACTTTAGGAGAACAAAGATGCTCTGGTAACAAGCGTAGCACCATATGGAAATCTGGGGATGGAAGAAGGGGGAGAGGATGGTCTCAGCAAAAAGAAAATACCTGAAATGGATTATGGGCCTGGACTGCATCACGCCCAATTATATTTTGATAGAAGAGCCCAAATGCGAAGAAATGTCTAGTATAGCATTATGAAAAGAACATTAAAATACGAAGAACATTAGAAGAGATCGAACATAAGGATTGTGATGGAACGCATTAGAGAATGAGAAACTGAAAAGGAAAGAGAGATAAAGGATACGAGCTGGGGAAAGATGAGTTGGCTAAGATCAGAGAAGAATCAGAAAACGACATAGGTACAGTAATAAACAGGATTACGGAATGGACAATATAGTAATAAGCAATAGTAATAAGCAAATAGGAAGAGGAAAGGATAAAGAAGATACGAGGCTCGAAATACAATGCAGAATACGAAGGAGTACGGATAGAAAGACGTCCAGAATACCTCAAGACAAAAAGAAAGAAAAGAGACATGCGTCTGATAGCAAGATTCAGATGTAATGAGCTGAGGGGCAGGGAATGGAAAGAGGAGAGGGAGAGGACACGTAGGATATGCGAAGAAGGCGAAGAGGATAAACAGCAGGTTTTAACAGAATGCCACACGACCAAGGAGGACATAAGGAGGGCAGGCAGACATGCCGATAATGTACAAAATAATGGACGAGAGAGCAAGCGAAGAAAAGGAAGTGGAGAAGTGCAATAGTGGCGACGCTAGGGACCAAAGACAAGGAGCCAAAGACTTTAAAGAAGGGATGTAGGTATTACTAGGTTATATATGCTATAGTTTCTTATGGATAGACACAGTTGATTCTGTGTATGTATATATATGGCGATGCAACTGTACGAAGCCGGAAGTCATCCAAAGCCGACAGGCAAGAATTAAGCTAAATAAACAAAAATAATAAAATAAAGTGCAATCTCTGCGAAAAATCGTACGAAAAGAGGTCTGTCGATACACAGAATCTAAAGAATGAAAAATGTTCACTCACGATACAGTCTAAAGCAGGAGACCGAGTAATAGAGACTCGACTTAAAATTAGTCTAAGGAGGAGAACTCGTCATAAAACTAAACGACAGGTATAAACACCTAAAACAGCCAAACCTGGCAATACATAAACATCTGCCTGATAAAGCGTGTAAACAAATTGGTGATAAAAGGAAGGTTCTGTTTGCTCAAAGGGAGGACCATGAGCCGATTGAAGAAAGCGAATATGAATTGGCCATGGAAGAAAGAGAAGGAAATTCCTGAAAATATCAAACAAGAACAGATTGTAGAAGATTTTTTCTGGAGGCAATTAAGGCTCTACGTTGCAGAAGATAACAAGCAGGTTAAGAAAAAAATAATTGAAGCGGCAGAAAAAGACTAACGCATTGGAAGAAACAAATACGATCCTTGATAGCTTTGTCGAAAGACTAAAGCCAAGATATGCAGAACCCGAAAAGCCGTCAAAATCGAGGAAAGAGAGTATCGGGTAAGAAGATCGTTAGGAACAATCACAAAGAAAAAGACAAAAGTATTCTCGTAGTACGGAGTTATATAAGAAATGTGTCAAAAGACCGATGGAACCAATAGCCACCTCGGGCTAAATTGAAAAAAATGTGGTGAAAATGAAACCACTATGCGCAGAAAACGTAGGTTTATACGCCATTATATAAGTCTGTGGGGGAAAGGTGGTCCCAACGCTAAGATAAGCAAAACCGCCGCAGCGGAACAAATTCTACTAAACACAATTTGGCTACCTAACAGCGTAGGAGACTTGGTCGCAAAATTTAAGACAATTAAATAAAGAATAGCGACAGGTGTCGACAAAATCAAAAAAGCCCACCTCCACAGGAAAGGAGCACTGCAAATACTGAAATTTTAAAGATTTTAAACGAATTTAAAGATTTTTAAACGATTTGAAGATTTTAAACTTTTACAATCTACCGATGATGGACATGGTCTACTCAACAAACTGGAAAATCAACAGAATTACCTTAATACCCAAACCGAGTAACGTGGAAGATGTAACTAACTGGAGACGGATAACAATCGAATCTACTGGACAGACCGGAAATTAAAAACTATAGAAGGCAACATAAAAGAAAAAAAGGTTTCGCAACAGAAAACGGTTGCAAAAGCAACATTGCAATATTAAATAGTGCTCTGGCAAATATGAAAGAGAAAGGAAATATTACTCATAACAGTAATCGATACTTCAAAAGCATTTGATACAGTCCTCCATGAAGCGATAAAGAGAGGACTGACCCTAAAACGGCTCCCAACGCCATCGATCAATACATACGAAGTATGTGCCATGGCAGCCAAACTATAGAACTGCAAAAGACTACAAGACATTAACAGCGTATCTACTCCTATGAACAAAACAAGGGGACCCTCTGTTCGTTTTGCTATTTAATCTCGCCTATAATAAGTGATATCGATGCGATGACTAGCGAAACCGAAGAAAATGTCTCCATTTCAGCTTTCGCGGATGACATGGTTGTTCTAGCTAAAACAAAAGAGAAATGACCAAGCAAATCACCAAACTAGACCCTGGGGGAATAGGCATGACCAATAGTCAGTGAGAAATGCTCCATATTTCAAGTAGCTATTAAAAGATTTGGTACATGAAAAGTCCAGAACTAGAAATGGGGCAGCAGCAGGCCGTTCCATACGCTGACCCAGAAACTGTCATGAAGTACTTTGGGATCCAGTGGAATCCGTGGAGGATACAAGGACGCTTGGCTTACTAAAGAAATAGTGGAAACAACGAAAAACGTACAAAGACTGATTGTGAGACTGAAACCATTAGAAAATCGATTTCATAAACACTCATCTTCCACCAAAATACATTCACCATAACAGTTAACCCGCAGCTGTTTAGCGCACTAAACCTAATAGATCACGAAATAAAACAAGCAATCATGAAAATTCTACAATTACACTCATCCAAAATGGATCGGATAATATATATAGACAAAAGTTACGGAGGTCTAGGCATCCTAAAACTGAAAAATATACTTAAATTAGCTAAGATACGAAGCATGGGCAAAAAAAGGGGATCGAATGTGTTCGAAGCACAACATTAATTTAAGAATGCAGAATTGTAAAGAAGTATGACAACTCAATAGACATATCGTGACCCACAAACTTAAAACAAGTAGAAGCCAAGCGTATGGACACTGCTAAGAAAAAGAAAGGCCAGTGCAAAAGAAAAAAGCCAATTTATTCCAAGAACTATTAAAAACAGATAACTTTTCAAATTCATTTTTACTGGGATTAAATCAATACATATATAACCAGAAACGTAAATAAAAAAAAATAAACGTAAATACGTATAAATTTTTTTCTTTCTATTATATAATCTTCGTGTAAGAATTTCTTTTTCATCGCTGTTCAGTAGAATTAAACGAGAATGTTTTTCGATCGGACATCATTTTCATATTTGAAACTTCTTTAAAAATGCAATAATATTGGTTTATTTACTTGTTGTTACAAGATTTGTAAATTTCATGTTACAGAGATAAGCAATTATCCCTTTTGAATTTTCGATTCCTTTCAGCCGAAGAATTTGCATTTAAGAAAAATGATTCTAACTTTTTGACTATGCTTAGTCCTCCATGTAATATTTTAAAATAATATTTAAAATTGTTACCTTCAGCGGTGCTACTGTCAGATTGAATTTGATTTGTTTCGAATGCCATTTCAATCAAATCCTTTTCGTCAATTCTCCTCAATAACAATTAATCTTTTCCTCCGATCAGTTTCAATAAGTTTCGATCTGGCAATTTTTTGCATAAATAAATCAGTTATACAAAGGCGTGTTGTAGGATGTTGGGATGTAAATAGAATTATTTCGATTAATGAGGACGAAACCAATTCAACGATTTATGTATGTAGTTAAAAATAAAATCTTTCTTTTGCATTTTCCGTGATTATTCGAAAAACTTGGAATTTGCAAAACAATTTGGAACTGTTACTATATATATATATAAAATATTCGGATAAACAAAAATTATTCAAATATCCGAGCATCTCATGAAATAGCCTGATATATAAGATAATTGATAGTAGCTGTTGTATATGAAATACACAGGTACGTGAAATACATAAATAAGACTAGGAATATTATTATCCGAGTTATATATATTATATGGCATAACCGGTCGACATATTTTTCGGATCTTTCAAATAATTTATATTCTTGCGTGAGATAAAACTGATAAATTAGTCTGAATTAAAGTTTTTACTTTATAAAAATACTAATAAATTCACATTTTCTGGTAATAAACAGCTGGGTTTTGAATTAACAATGTACGCGAATTAGCAAGTGGCACAAGAATAGATAAATGTATTTTGGCGATTTTTGCTAAACTATTAATACAAATAAAATCTTTATAAAGTATATTGCCGAAGTCAGGAAAAAATTTTGTATATTACAAAACTACAACATTTGATATATAATAAAGTCTTTAGTAGATAAATGTTTCAATAGAGTAATATTTGCAAAAAAAATAACTGATTTCAATGAATTTTTTACAACCTATAGACACTAGTATTCTGTACCTTATAAAATTATTTCAGATTTTTAAACTCATAAACAAAACATAACAAAAATGTTTCCTTTCTTATTATTCCATCCTCCCCTATTTCTGCTTTAGCAAATAAAGCAAGAATAGCAAAAGACGTGTAAGAAATATTTTATACTAGCAAAAATTGCCAAGACGTATTTATGTACATATACATATATGTATATATTTATCTGCCACGTCTGCCAACTCTGAATATGTACTTGTATTTTCAGCGGTTTGAAACGTTGTTGAAAATGGTAATGTGTTAATAATATTTCTCTATAAAGTAAAGATGTTTAAATTAAATTAATTGATTGTTTTATTGTTTCATTATTTGTCAGAAAAATTTAAATTGAAACATCGGATAAAATCTAGCATCCAAGTATTGAACGGATCAAATAATAGTCAGTTATCTCATAAGATCTTAAAACATATCCGAGTAGTGGATATTAAAACACTTCAAGACCTTGTTTAACATTATAATTAAATTATAGTGTTGATTCGATATAATACCGGTTTTGTTCCGATTTCTAAATAATCCATAAAAACTCTAAATCTATTCCATAAAACGATATAATTCGATTATAACGATATATAATAATATAACGATACGTAATACGATATAATTATATAATCGTCAGCACAAAATAAAAAATTTCAATCTCAACCTTTAAGAATACTAAACAAGTTTCTTTCTTTTGTACGTATATATATATTTCTCTGTTTTCTTTTTTTTCAAGTAACTTAAAGTTAAAGTAAAACTTTTTTTAACCTTAGTCATACATTTCTTTATTCCTGTTTACATATCGTGACCTTATTTAACGGTGTCTGTTTAACGTCTTGTCCTCTAAGGACATTACTGAGTTAATAGAAGCATTATTGTATCTCACATATTAGATTAAAGATACTAGCTTATTCAGTATTCAACTGAAATATTAATATACGCAATTTATTTTTTGTTTCAAAATAAAAACATTTAATTAATATTTATTCAATTGAAAGTAGTTAATTAATAAAAAAATATTCGTACATTCTTGCTCAAAAATCTTAACAACTATATTATATTTGTACATTAAAACTAGTACAATAAATATATATTATAAATTATATACAATGTTTACAATATGAATTAGACAATATAGCAGTATAATTATATTATATTCACAATATGCAATACAGAATATAAATTATTGTATTTATAATAAATACAATACAATATAAAACATATTTTATAGAATAGAAAGAATATTCTTTACAAAAAGATTCTATTAATAAATTAATATATTATATATATATAGAGTGTATATGAATTGTACTATTGTACATACTATTGTGTATACACGATAATCCATGATAAATAATGAATATTAAGAACAAAAGTATCTTAAGATTTTTGAGCAGGAGTGAATATACATATATTCATTCTCCTAGATTACATTTAGTTTCAATGAATAAAAAAAGAAAAACAATTCTGCAATTCAAAATACTGTATGAAACAAATTTTATTAGAACAAGAAACGAACTACGTGCACATGATTTGAGTTTATAAACGAATGAAATTTCTGCGTAATAAGAGCAATAAAACAAACTAATTTTATTCTTACTTATACTCCAAATTTTGTAGGTTCATGCGAGATAAGGATAGAATTAGAAATTTCTCTGCAAAAACGCAGAGAATAGCGCTTGTAACATAATAATAATAAAATGTCAAAGAGCACTTTGAAATGTGCAAAACTGAAAAAGAAAGAATAATAGAGGAAATGAAGCACACGTGGCTAATACAGTGTACAATGATAAACGTTTACTCACCATTAAATGTATATTCCAACGACGAAGGATGCTTGCAACGAACAGACAAATTTCGATTTTTCTTTTGTTACTTTTTTACACTGTTATAAAATGAAATATGGTATTAACAATTTATCGATTAAACACTTCCACACGTCTGATCACATCAAGGTTGAAGCAAATGCCAGCGAATGCTGATTACCTGCTGGTAACGCTACAACCTATTCGTCGCTGGTGTCATCTACAGACGAGAACTAGAACTATAATATTGTTAGATAGAATTAACGATAAGATAACATGATATTGATATTGATAACAAAAATTAAATATATGGTTATACGAAGAATAATTTAAATAATTTAACAAATTGAAACTGAATACGATATTGTATAAGGATAAAATTATACAAAATCTTTCCTTTTGAATGACAACAGTCCGGAGAGGATATCGAGCAAATAGAAAGTACGAGAAGTTTTTGATCCACAATTACAAGAACTATGTAACATACTCTAGTATGCCGTGTAATGTGATAATTGATGACGACATACTGAATTATGAAAGGTTATGTAAAAAAAGAACAAAAATAGGATCAATAGAAAAAGGGTGAATGTTGGAAACGATGTAATGGATGTATCGAGACGAATGCTTGATGTGAATGCACGAGGATAAAGTATAATGTGAAATGACGTCCAGGTAAGGTGAAATATTTTGTGTGTTGAGATGCTATAAATATTTTACTTCTGGACATGATGAAGGAGTAATGAGAACAATAGATTTTGTGCGAAATGTGGTGAGAGTAGATATTTGAAAGAAAAATGCAAAAATGCATGTGTGCCGCAACTGTAGATTGAAGATCAAAAAGTGCTGTCTGTAGAATGCTATAGATTTATGCAAATGTTGCAGCGTAAGAAAGATAATATAAGTAATAATAACGCAATATTTACTCTTTCAGTATCTTCTCTCTTAATGTATGGACAACGTTTCCCGAATGTATATTATATGTATCCTATAATTTATTGCTTAAGGGATGAACAGTAAATAGACTGAGTTTAACGCAAATATAGAAAAAAAGGAAAAAGAAACAAAATGCACGAAAAGAATTTTAAACGGAAATTAGATTGTTTATTGATGTAATCAAACAAGATTGGGGTACGTCTAACGATGGTAATATCACTAGATAATTTATTTGAAATGCAGCAATTTATTGCATTGGTTGCCCTCCCAATTCCAGCTATGCTGGCATTGGTTGCTGTAATCTTGAGACTTAACGTCCTCTGTAATAAAGTGTACCTGAGATCCGACATCTAACAACACCCTACATTCCCTTTTTTTGCCTTGGCAATCGCGTACTAACCTTATCACGGTTAATAAGACGGCGTGATTTATGGATCCGGATATGGGCAACGTAGTGGGGTTTGCTGCTGGAATTTTCTTGTAGAGAATCACCGATTGCGGGTTCCGTTTGAATTGTATTTATAACGTCTGATGTGCAATAACGTGTGATGTTTGCTCTTACAGATTTTGCAATGGCTACGGGTGTATATCTTTGTTTGATGGCCTTTGGCAAGGCAATTGAAACCGATGCGTGACCTCTTTACGGTCTCACGTCTTTTGTCTACATCAAATTCTTTGAATTGATTACACTGATATAAGTGGTGGATATCTAAACAAACGGACAGGTGATTATTGTATTGACTACGTGTGCGGTCGATCGCTCAGGTCGTCGCAATTGATCTTGAATGGCCTCCAACTTGACGAGTTGCCGCGATATTTTTCAAATATTGAGACCATCCTTCAAGAAAATCGATAAAGTCCCGTAACTGAGTATGGCATGCTGAAGCTAATACACGTCTTTCCCACTCCCTAATAGTAGACGGAGCTAATTTTCTGGACAGGATGTTGATTACCAGGCTGTCCCAGTGCTCTTGTGATAACAGGCGACACGTTCTTGGGTACAGAGGCACGTGTTGCTGAAGCCATCAGAAATGTATTGTAAAAGTTGGAATATTGGAAGAGAGGAATGCTAGTCGCGAATCGACCATCGACGAATAAAATTTGTGCAGAAATAAAAATGTTTATTTTTTGTACATTTTCACTTGCCACACTCTACGGGTTTTCTTAACGATTTTAGGGCTGATTGTTGGAATGATCTATGAATTTTCTTATACAGTGTTGCGAATGTTGATGTATGGGAGTCTATGAATGCATTCAAATAATGTCGCCGGAGGGCGGAGGAATTGTCATAACGTGCCCGTAATGTTACCCAGGTTATTTTGTTATTGGTCTCAGAAATTCCTAGCGTTTGAATGACGCGGGCGGCAGGACAGTGCAATGTAGAGCTTAAGCAATGAAATCGTTGAACGTCATTTTGATGGATTAAGCATAAGAAACTGTCGTAGAATTTAATTCATTCATTATAGTTGCCATTAAAGGATGGCAGTCGAATAGTCGGCAATTCAATCATGTGTTAATGCGACTGCGAAGACATGAGATTCGCTACTGATCCTGATGGAGGATTGAGAGCAGTATCTCCCTTACTGTCAGGCGCTACGACCGCAATGTATCTTTGATTTCCGATATCAAACTAAAACAGAGATCTGTAAAATGATCTCTTTCATCGCTCTGAAATATCTTTATATCAGTACCTGTGATGGCTATTTCAATCTGATTTTGGAGCTTCACGAACTTTTCAACTAACGGTCGATGAAACTCCAGACGGTTTTGAATATTTGTGATTGGCATCGATTTCAAATTGCCGCTTACAAAGGTTTTCAGCTTTGTCAACGTGGTCTTTACTACGCCCCGCTCGGTGATCAACCTCCTTAATTGCGGATCCATTGTTCAGACAATTACGCAAATAGATTAGGATAGGATAATCTTACTTGGTAGGAGATCGGCGATGTGGATTCTCCCTTGTTGCTGTGTACCGTTGCCTCCCGGTTTCTTCCAAGGATTTTCTTTGGTCGATTCGTTGATCGATAGATAGGTGTGCCCCTTGTACGATGATTCGGTGAACAATTGTTCAATCACTGAAGTCCCTGCTGTTGCAAGTGTCGAATGATGAAGAGACACGGATAACTGGTGTCAACCGCGGGCTGCTTCGAGTCTTCCTGGTTCGCAAATCCGAAGGACCAAATCTTAAAGACAGTCTCGACTGCTATCGATCCTGTTCCTCTGCGTATATCACTTGGGCGCGAAGGACCACCCATTGTTGTGAGAAATGATTGAATGCCACGTTAACTTGTCTTGCGTTTCTTGTCTGGAAAAGACTGGTGGCTTACGACAACACATGTGATTCCTGGTGGAGTCAAAAGCGGTGTACAAAATGACTGCTGTCGAATTGTCGACACCCGAGTGAAACACTAGCAAGATGGTGGCACAAGAATCTGATTAGCTTGATGGGACTAGAAAGAAAGATCTCGTTCCAACTGTGTTGGCCCTTTTTATATTCGTGGCTACATTGTTTCCTACAGGCAGATCAGTCCTATAAAGCAATATTTGTAATTGCTTTATAGACCTACCGGTATTGTTCAGGGATGCGTCATTACTTCTACATTAACTTTATGTGTTTATTGGCCTTGACTGTAGGGCCAGGTAGAAGGAACGCATCCCTGACTATCCCTGGCTTCGACAGGAGCGTTGATTAGATCAGTGGCTTACTGCTTTCAACGTGAATGAAAGTCAGCTGGTTCAAAAAAACTTCGACTAGTGTTAATTGCAGAGTTTGATTTAAATAAATCCTTTTAATATCTATATATTGTGTTTGAAGCGGCTAGCAGATGTCGAAAGAGAAAACGTCTTCACAGATAAGAAGTTAAGAGAATTTACGACTCACGAGGCGCCTGTGCTATCGAATTGCGAAGGCCAAAGTTTAGTTTTCACAGTGCGTAAGACCAAACGTCCGCACTTATAGGTTATAGAATTTCGGCCTACAATAGCATCTCTGCGAAGCGTCGTAAACTCTAGGTCCTATGGGCCACCCAGATCGTCATCTGGAAAACATTTGAAGAAAGCGAGGCCCAGAGGAGACCCTGCTACATCGCCACAATTCCGGGAAATCGGCCTTGGCGAGATTGCAGCCCCACTCTCAGGAAAAGCGCGTCACGGACGCAAGGAGTAGGCGGCGCAATTTCGTGACGACATAATTGGCTAAAGCAAAAATCGAGTCAGCCAATTAGGAATGTCCGAAACGAGGACCGAGTTTTCCTGGCAGCAAAATGCGACGAACTCGAAAGAGAGTCACGGGACAGAGAAAAGGGTAGAGGCGAGTTCGAAAGAAAGGCGAAAAGAAAAAATCGAGAAAGAGACGCACGGATAGTCTCGCGACGTGTACTCTAGCAAAGTGCTATACGTTCACCGCGTCTTCCGCGTCCTTCGCGCCGCAGTGTATGTGTTCAAATAATAAAGTAATTCAAAAACCGTACGCTGTTATTAATCCGAAGATATCTGCACCTTACAACAGAACATCCCCTAAATGTTAAACATTTAATATTGTTCACAATCGTTTGGGTACGTGTTCAGCATATAATGCTCTAACATGAAATTCAAAAAGTGACGATCAACTCTTACGCGGCGGGTTCATACACATAAAAGTATATAAAACAGAAAGAGGAATATAGCTTGGTGGACCTTAGTGACTTTCAGATCAGAAGTGATCTTTCAGATAAGATTTGTAGGTACTATGATGATAATTAATTTTGTTAATTAATATATTCTTTGGCTATAGAGCATCTATTCACAACTTTGGCTTCGACGATCACAAGCTCAAAAGAAATACAATACTGTACGCTAAATTCATACCACACATCACGGCCACACAAAACTCATGCGAGCACGCTTACATTATGACTCCATGAAGAAAAAGAAGACAATCGTCCTCGACCGACGTGCAGTCATATACCGTCATTCTCTTGTCTCTTACATATCCCCCTCATGACTGTATGTCGGTTCACAAGTATAATATAATCCGAGTACCTTACTATGTTTGACAGTTTTCTCTTTGATCAGCGGTTTTGTTAACAAGTCTGATTTGTTAACAGGTCTTCGGATCTAACATGTTTCATTACTATATTGTTGTCCGTGGTCTCCTGTTTAATAAAGTGGCATTTCCTATTTATATGTTTGGTTCTGTTCGTTACTTTATCTCTTCTAACCCAATCTATTGCTGCCTGACTATCGGTTTCTAATACGGTATCCTCATCACCATGCACTCTCATTCCCATACTTTCCAATAAGCTATACACCCATTTTAACGTTTGCATTCCGTCGCATATAGGTATTATCTCGGCTTCGCATGTCGATAACGCTACTGATTTTTGTTTGATGCTTCTCCACGCTATTGTATTGCTCCCGAGTCTTGACACATATCCACTAAATGACCTTGCATCCTGGGTGCTATCCCAACTGGCGTCAGTGCTTAAACGTAAATTTGTACTAGATCTCTTATAAACTAAACTACAATTCTTTGTCCCCTTCAGATACCTATAAACCCTTTTTATCGCTGTTATGTGTATTTGTTTGGGACTGTAGGGGACACGAACCAGGCAGTACCATAAATAATATAATAAACATGTCGTCCTCAACGACACGGACCGAGGACGCAGTACCGTCAAGGCCACGAGGTAACTGCTAAAAAACCCCTGCGACCCTGACCGTACAAATTCTAAACAAGACAATAAACCTCCAGATCCTTCGATCGAAAAGCAATACAAAGGGAGTCGGGGTATATAAGACCCGACTCCAACGCATAGAATTCAATTCGTCTTCCGACGCGAAAGGTACATCCGCCACGTAAGTAAGAACCTATCCAGTACTGCCTGTACGCACCCCTTCATTCCCACTTGCTACCAATCGTATTCCGTTAGTGTTAGACACGCGTTCATGTTGTACACTTGTATACTTGTGAAATAAAGCTACTTAAAACACTAAAACTGGTGACCCCGAGTGCCAAGATGAACACGAGAGCCAACCGCGACGTCAGAGAGCCACGTGACGAACAGAGTCACACGGCTAGCGAGATTAAGGTAGTTGGAATAAAAATAGCTCCGTTCTGGAAAACCAACCCGGACGTGTGGTTTATGCAGTTGGAAGCGCAGTTCCGATCGCACGGTATCGTAAAGCAAGAGGCCAAGTTCGACTACGTAGCCGGCAATATCGACGCGGAAATCGCGGGGGAGGTCGCCGACATAATCAGGAATCCGCCGGACATCGACCCGTACAACTGCCTGAAAACCGCGATAATCAATCGAACAACAGTCTCTGATAGGAAGAAATTCCAGCAACTGCTAAGCCAAGAGGAACTGGGAGACAGGAAACCGTCACAGTTCCTACGCAAACTTCACCAATTGCTGGGAGATAGGGCAGGAACGTTCGACCAGGAGTTTCTGAAGGAACTTTTCCTGCAGAGGATGCCACCATCAGTAAAAGGAATCCTGGTGGCGCAAAGAACATCCCTGGAGGAAATGGCAGACCTGGCCGACAGAATTCTGGACACTTTCGACACTAGGCCGACAATAGCAGCGGTAGCAGCGGAGCCGGACATCGCGAAGATAAATAGCAGACTCGACAGGATCGAGCAAACAATCGGTCGCCTCGAGCGCGCAATGAGTACGATAAGTTGCAGAGGATCTCGATCTCCCAAAAGAAGATCGTGCTCAAGATCTAGAGCGAGAGAGAGAGAGGCCTCGCAGACGGGCCTATGCTTCTACCACGCCCGTTTCCAAGAGAAGGCACATAAGTGCGTTCCACCGTGCCGGTGGAAGGCGGGAAACGCATAGGACCGTCGCAAGTAACCGCGGCATCAGACGACGGTCCGCAAAATGGCCGCATATTTATACACGACCGTCTCTCGAACAATAAATACCTGGTGGACACTGGTGCAGACTTATGCGTGTTTCCCCGTTCGCGTGTGAAAGGACAAGTTCGAAAAAGTGACTACGTACTGCACGCCGCGAACGGAACAAACATCGCAACATACGGCACAATTACGCTGAAGCTGGAATTACAACTCCGCCGAGAATTTACGTGGCGTTTCGTAATAGCAGACGTCGAGGGCCCCGTCATCGGGATAGACTTCCTATCCCACTACAACCTGCTGGTGGACCCGCGAAATCGACGCCTGCTCGACGCCGTAACGCACATGGCGGCTAAGGGCCAAGCTGCGAACGGAGTCATCGAATCCATTCGTACGATCGTGGATGATACTCCGTTCCATCGGCTATTGGCACAATATCCAGTTCTCACAAGGCCAGCCGTATGTGGAAGAGAGCCACCACAGCACCAAGTGGAGCACCACTTAGAAACAACACCAGGACCACCCGTATGCGGAAAAACCAGGAGATTGGCGCCGGACCGTTACAAAGCGGCGAAGGATGAGATAGAGTTCATGCTGCAGCAAGGCATCATCCGTCCTTCGGAGAGTCCATGGGCGTCACCTCTACACCTGGTGCCAAAAGCAGACGGGAAGATTCGACCTTGTGGCGACTACAGGGCGCTCAACGCCCGCACTATACCGGACAGATACGCACCGCCGCATATAGCGGATTTCGCACACGCGCTGTACGGTAAGAAAATTTTTTCAAAAATAGATTTGGTACGCGCGTACAATCAAATACCGGTTGCACCGAAGGACCGGGCAAAAACGGCAATCACAACACCATTCGGGTTGTTTGAGTTCAACTTCATGCCCTTCGGTTTGCGGAACGCGGCGCAAACTTGCCAACGTTTCGTAGACCAAATAACACGCGGGCTAGATTTTGTATACGCATACATAGACGACTTCCTTATCGCATCAGCCACCGAGGCTGAGCATAAGGAGCATCTAAAGCTATTGTTCGAGCGTTTGAGCGAATACGGCATAGTAATTAATCCCGCGAAATGCGTTTTCGGCGTCCCCGAAATCACCTTTTTAGGCTACACCGTCAATAAAGACGGAATCAAACCTCTCGCGGATCGCGTTGAAGCCATCCGAGAATTCCCTAAACCTACCGTCATACGGGAACTTAGGAAATTCCTCGGCATGGTCAATTTTTACAGGCGTTTCATTCCGCACGCCGCGAAAATTATGATGCCGCTAAATAACTTGCTCAAGGGTTCGAACAAAGGCAATGCACCGGTAGTATTTAATGAAACGGCGGAAAAGGCCTTCGTAGAAGTAAAGGAGGGACTGGCAAAGGCTACATTGTTGGCACATCCGAAGCTCGGTGCCCCTATAAACGTAACGGTCGATGCATCCGATTACGCAATCGGCGCGGTCTTACAGCAACAAATCGAAGACACCTGCCAGCCCCTTGCCTTTTACACGAAGACTCTCTCCGCCACGCAACAAAAATACAGTGCGTACGACCGGGAGTTACTAGCTGCATATTGTGCCATTAAACATTTCCGTCACTTCGTAGAAGGACGGAATTTCACACTATATACCGATCATAAGCCTCTAACGTTTGCACTCCGGCAAAACCTAGAGAAATGTTCACCGCGGCAATTTCGTTATTTAGATTTCATCAGCCAGTACACCACAGATATCCGGCACATACAAGGTGCTGAGAATAAAGTAGCGGACGCTTTGTCACGGGTGGAAGTTATATCGCGTCCACCCGATCATTTCGCGCTAGAAAAGGCACAAGAGCAGGACCAGGAGTTAAAAGAGCTCCTAAAATCTCAGTCATGCGCACTGCAATTCAGGAAAGTCCATTTTCCTGAATTTAACACACACATATATTGCGACACAACTAACGACTTTGTAAGGCCATACGTCCCGGAGAGCTTACGCCGCCAAATTTTCAACTCGTTGCACGGTCTCTCCCACCCAGGAGTACGTGCAACGCAGAAATTAATTACTCACCGGTACGTATGGCCATCAATAAATAAAGATTGTCGTCAATGGGCGAAGCATTGCGTTCCATGCCAACGTGCGAAAATAACGAGACATGGAGCGGCACCGTTGGGGAAATACGACGAGGCAGCGAGGTTCGACCATGTCCATATCGACCTGGTCGGACCCTTACCGGTCTCAAAAGGATACAGGTATTGCCTGACCTGCGTTGACCGCTACTCGCGCTGGGCCGAGGCAGTTCCGATTAAAGAAATCGATGCGGAAAACATCGCAGCAACATTTCTGTCAACGTGGATCGCGCGATACGGAGTACCCCTCCGAATCACGACAGACCAAGGCCGCCAATTTGAATCGCAACTCTTCAACGAGTTGACGCGTTTAATTGGGGCCTCACACTTAAGGACAACCGCGTATCACCCGCAAGCAAACGGTATGGTGGAAAGATTTCACCGTCAGCTAAAAGCAGCGATTAAATGCCATGAAACGGAGGACTGGGTAGAGATGTTACCTATTATCCTACTCGGCATCCGCACCGCAGTAAAGGAGGATTTGAAGACCTCAGCCGCAGAAATCATCTACGGCAGAGGAATTCGCTTACCCGGTGAATTTTTTACAAATCATAGTAAGCTAGCTCATTCCGATTTTACGAAGAGGCTACGTGAAAATATCAGGAAAATTAAACCGGTACCGGGAACCCGACACGGGTCGCGCAAAACATTCGTTTATAAAGAACTAAATGTAACACCGTGGGTATTCCTCCGACATGACATCGCCAGGGGTTCCTTACAACCCCCGTACGATGGGCCTTTCAGAATCTTAGAACGTGGCAACAAGACGTTCGTAATCGACATCTATGGAAAGAGCTCCAGGGTCTCCATAGATAGATTAAAACCCGCGTTCATTTTAGCTGACGACCCAAATCCTTCAACCACCGGACCGCATAACGAACCACCCGACGAACGGACCGCCATACTTCTACCACCGCCGAATAAAAAACCAGAGATAAGGAGAACGCGATCCGGCAGACGCGTAAGATTTCCGGATCGATTTCAAGCAGGAAGATAGACAGCCTTCGGAACTGCGCACGAACAATGGTTCCGCAACACAAGGAGTGGCGCTGTCACTGGTGAGGGGGTGATGTAGGGGACACGAACCAGGCAGTACCATAAATAATATAATAAACATGTCGTCCTCAACGACACGGACCGAGGACGCAGTACCGTCAAGGCCACGAGGTAACTGCTAAAAAACCCCTGCGACCCTGACCGTACAAATTCTAAACAAGACAATAAACCTCCAGATCCTTCGATCGAAAAGCAATACAAAGGGAGTCGGGGTATATAAGACCCGACTCCAACGCATAGAATTCAATTCGTCTTCCGACGCGAAAGGTACATCCGCCACGTAAGTAAGAACCTATCCAGTACTGCCTGTACGCACCCCTTCATTCCCACTTGCTACCAATCGTATTCCGTTAGTGTTAGACACGCGTTCATGTTGTACACTTGTATACTTGTGAAATAAAGCTACTTAAAACACTAAAGGGACAGTTTGAGAATTGCGATAATGCACTTATCGTGTACATGATATCGGGCCTTGTGCCAGTCGCTACGTACATCAGGGACCCCAGCATTTCCTGATATTTCGTCTGGTCCGCTGCGGGCGAGCCCTGATGGTCGTCTAATTTTTGCTGTGCGTTCATTTGTTGGGTGTCGCAGTTGGATTAGCGTCCTGGAGCCCATGTGTCCCCCAGTATTTCATCTATATACTCCGTTTGCGATAGCTCGATACCTTTTCTACTTTCTCGAATCTGGATATTGAGAAACTTTTTCTCCTTCGTTTCGATTAGCTCATAATGTTTCTTCAGTTCCTTCATTGCCTTCTCGATCACCTGGGAATTAGATCCGATTAACAAGCAATCATCCACATACAAACCTAGTATCACGATTTCATGTTGTTCCTCCAGTATGTAAACATATGAATCTTCCACGGTTCTTCTTCATCCTAGCTTAATAAGGGTTTTGTTTATTTCCCTGTTCCACTGATGTCCCGACTGGGACCTGGCAGACCATATATACTTTTCCTTAATGTGCATGCCTTTCCTGCATCTTCCACGAATCCTGGTGGTGGCTCCATGTCTACTGTCTCCTCCAATTCTCCGTAATGGTATGCAGCTGCTACATCATATTGCCTAATTTGAAATCCTTTAGTCGCAGCTATAGCCAACGTCATTCTAGCACTCTTCAGTTTCAGTACTGGCACGAATGATTCCTTATAGTGAATGTCAGGCTTTTGGCCGGTTCCAACAGCCACCAGTCTGGCCTTAAATTTCACATCTCCTTCTTCTTCTTTTTGCTTGATACTATAGACCCATTTACTCTCCACCGTCTTCATACCATTTGTTCTTGGTATCAATTCCCAAACATTACGTTTTTGCATGTTTATCAGCTCTCTCAGCATTGCTTGATTCCACTCAGCTCTGTTATCACCTTCTAAAGCTCCTTTGTCTTGAAAGTTGGCTGGAATAGAATAGTTTCGGTATGCCAGGCTTGCCTTTTATATTTTTTCCTCGATACGTTTGAACCTTCTTCCGGCACCTTGCTGCCGGAGCTGCCTCTGTCTTTCTCACTTTCCGTTTCCCTTCGTTTGGTCGTTCCTTTTGTTGTGAGGTCTTCCACTCTTAAGGTGTTTCATCGCTTTCCTCCCTCGGCGTTTCTGTTCCTTTTTGTATCTCTCTTTCCATATCATTTGTCTGTTCATCTCTGCCTAACAATGTCTCATCAAATGTTTCTGGAATTTTGTCATCTTCCCTCAATAACTGACTGCCTCTTATTTTTTCATCGAACTTCACCTTCCTGGCGATAACTATCTTCCTCTTTACGTGGTTGTATATTCTGTACCCTTTGGAATTTTGCGAGTATCCGATAAAGATGCCCTTTCTCGCTACCGGATTCAATTTACTTATTTTAATCCTAGGAACATAATAAAATGCTAAACATCCAAACGTTTTCAAATAGCATACCGTAGGTTTACGACCCGTCCACCTCTCCAGTGGGGGTCTTCTCCCCGCATTCACTTGTTGGAGATAAGTTTTTCAAATGTATTGCCGTCATGGCAGAAACTTTCTGGCAGTTCTGCATCTATCAGCATGGTACGTGTTTTTTCTAATATACTTCTATTAGTGCGTTCAGCAACGCCATTACTTTGTGGGTTATAGGGAATAGTTTTTTTGATGACGTATTCCTTTTGCTCGAAAGAGATCTTCAAATTCGCTATTAACAAACTCCCTTCTATTGTCAGATCGAACTCTTTTAATTTTACTTCCTAGCTCATTTTCGTATATATTGAGGTACTCTTTGAAGCATTCAAACGTTTCTGCCTTGTTCTTTATTGTGTATGCATCAACGTACTTACTATATTCATCCACTATGGCATATAAATATTTGGCTCCTCCAAGGGATCGTACCGGCATCGGTCCACAAAGGTCCATATGTAACAACCCCAGTGGCCTCTTCGCTTGAATGTGTGTAACCTTTTTATGTGGCTTTTGCGTAAGCTTTCCCATCGTACATGTCACATATCTCGAGCTTCTTTGATCCATAACTTAGGTCTCTCACAGAAGTGTTGGTCTTCATTTTGTAACGGCTAGCAGATGTCGGAGAGAAGACGTTTTCTCAGACAAGAAGTTAGGAAAATTTACGACTCACTACTGAATTGCGAAGGCCAAGTTTAGTTACAGTGCGTAGGACCAGACGTCCGCACTTATAGTTTTTAGAATTTCGGCCACAATAGCATCTCTGCGAAGCGTCGTAAACTCTGGGATTCCTAAGGGCCACCGAGATCGTCATCTGGAAAACACTTGAAGATAATGAGGCCCACAGGAGATCCTGCTACATCGCCACAATTCTGGGAAATTGGCCTCGGCGAAATTGCAGCCTTATTCTCAGGAAAAGCGCGTCACGGACGCAAGGAGTAGGCGGCGCAATTTCGTGACAACCTAATTGGCTAAAATCGAGTCGGCCAATTAGGGATGTCCGAAACGGGGACCGAGTTTTCCTCGCCGCGAAAAAAGCGAGGAGCTCCCAGTTCAGTTCAGTAGAGTAGAGTTCAAGGGAATCGAATTCAGTGTAAAAGTAAAAAAGAAAATTCGGGCAAGTGACGCACGGATAGGCTCGCGACGTGGACATCAGCGAAGGTACATGTTCACCGCGTCTTCCGCGTCTTTCGCGCCTCAGTGTATGTCGCTAGGAAATAAAGTCATACATACACCATGCGCCTGTGTCAATCAGAATTAACCTGCATCCTCACACCACAAACATCCCCAAGATTGGTGACCATCGACGTGATCAGTGAGAAGTGCGTAATTCAAAGGACACATAATGGCAAACCGAAGTGCAAAGCGCGCCGGCACCGCTGCGGAACCGACAAACGCGGGGCCTAGAGACTTATATATTCGAGCACCGTTATTCTGGCCGGAAAAACCAGATCTATGGTTTATCCACTTTGAGGCTAATGACGTCAGACCAAGCGAAATTCAGTTTCGCGCTCGCGCATATAGACGCCACGAACGCAGGTGAAATCGCCGATCTAATCAGCAATCCACCCGACAAAGACCGATACGAGACGATAAGGACGGAGATGGTACGCCGCC